>RJWT010048367.1:0-11157 GCA_004365215.1 Cuniculus paca | reverse complement strand
ACGCTTGTCTCAAACGCAGGCTCTTGGGACTCCCCCTCCCTCCAGACCTCCTAAAAACCCCACTCTGCACTTTGAAGTGATCTCCAAGGGTCCCCATGCCCATTAAACGCTCCTCCCCAACCACCTCTCACCCCCCGGTGCTGGGGACTGAGTTCCACTCTATCTCGAGCTATATCCCCAGCCCCTTTTTAAAAGCTCCTATTGCAACAACATTCACCTAACGAATTCCCCAGTTTTAGCCATTTAAAACTACAAAATCAGTGACTTCCAGTACATTCCCAATATGGAATTCCAGAACATTTTTATCAACCCAAAAAAGAAACCCTAGGCCAATTAAACAGTCACTTCCTGTGTCGTGTGCCACCACCTCGGAAATCCACAAGTCTTTCTGTTGTCATGGCCTTGCCTATACTGGACACTGTATAAATGGAACCGTGCAAAAGGTGACCTTTTGTATCTGCTTCTTTCACTGCATATGTTCTCAAGGTTCATTGAAGCTGTAATCTCCGTCAGTTCCTTATGTTTACTGCGGAGTTATGTTCCATTGAGTATCTAGAGCACATTTTGTTCCTCCATCCCTCAGAGCACAACAGCTGGTTGGCACTTTTTGTCCATTATGCGTAATGCTGTTATGAACCGTTCATACAAAGGTTCTCGTGTGGACACACAATTTTATTTCTCCTGAGTGTATGCCTAGGAATGAAGTTGCTGAATGGGTAGAAAGAAACTCCACTTTTTGGAAGAACCACTGAGCTGTTCTGCGCAGTAACTGTGCCGTTTTACAGTCCCACCAGCAGAGTCAGGCGTGGTTTTCACAGATGCCCTCTATCTGATGGAGAAATTTCTCTTCTATTCTTAGATCCTTGAGTGTTTTAAACCTTGGGCTTCTCACATGCTTTCTCTGCATTTGAAAACAATGCAGATGATTACGCACAGGGATGGGAGTGTGGTTCCCATTTCATTTCATTTCATTTCATTTCATTTCATTTCATTTCATTTCACTTCCTCTCGTTTCAGAAACCGGGTCTCACTGTGTTTCCCAGGCTGGTCTCAAACTTAAACTCTCCTGCCCTAGCCTCCCAAGTAGCTGAGACTACAAGCATGCACCATTCATTCCTTCATTATTAGTAGTATGCAACATTGGTTGATTTTCATACATTGAATGACCCCAGCATTTCTGGAGAAAATCACCCTTGGTCATAGTATGCAGTCCTTTTCATCTGTAGCTGGATTGGTTTGCATTTGGCTGAGGATTTTTGCACCTATATTCTGAGAGTTGTTGGTCTGTCATTCTCCTGTGATGTCCTTGCCTTTGGTATCAGGATAATACTGATCTTATACAATGAATTAGGAAGTGTTTTCTTCTTCTCTTCTTTTTTTTTTTTTTGGAAGTTTGAGAAGGACTGGTTTTCATTTTACTTTAAACATGTGACAATTCACCAGGGAAGCCATCTGGGTCTGGGCTTGGTTTCTTTATCCATTAACCTAATCTCTGTATTTGTGCATCTGTTATAGATCTACCCAGATTTTCTATTTTTTTAGTCAGTTTTGATAATTTTTGTGTTTCTAGGAAGTTATCCATTTGCTCTAGATTGTCTAAGAGTTGGCATACAATTGTTTGTAGTACTTTCTTTGCCTTTCTCTTATTCCTGTAAGTTTATTGGCAATGTCCCCCCTCATTCCTGACTTAGTAATTGAGTCTGGGAAAAATTTGTTATCAGTTCTGCCAATGTAGCTTTTAATTGGAGTTTGTTCCAGGTATTTTTAAAGTAATACTACTTTTTTTTTTTTGAGAGATCTCACTATGTACTTCAGACTGGCCTCAAACTCATAGCAATCCTCCTGCCTCAGTCTCCCAAGTATTAAGATTACAAATATGTGGCATCACGCTCAGCTAATTCTTGTTACATAATCATAACTGCTCCTTAATTCTTCTATTATGTCATATTTTGTGTTACAGATGATATTGAGTACATCATTTTTATTCCTTTCTCATTTATTTCCCTATTTTAGTTATTTTCTGAGTGGTTTCACTGTGATTATAGTTAACTTCCTGCTTCATAACAATCTAGTTTGAATTAACACCATGTTCTAACAGTATGCAAGAACTGCGTTTCTGTGTATCTCCATCACCCATCCTTATGTTGTTATTGTCACAAAATACAACTTTATGCATTTCGTGCCCACCAATATTGGTATAATTATTGTTTGGTATGATTGTCCCTTGAATCATATGGAGAAGAAGAGTAGTTCCAAATCAAAACACACATTAATACTTTTATTATTTACCGATACCATTACCTTCATTGGTGTTAAACTATGTCTTTATGTACCTCTGAGTTACCATCCAGTAACCTTTCAGCTTGATAAACATTAGCAATTTTTGTATGGCAAGTCTAACTGGCAACAGATTTTTGTTTATTCCAGATGTCTTAATTTTTTTCTTTACTTTTGGAGGATAGTTTGCCAGATGTAGGAGCCTTGGCCGTCACAATTTTTCTTTCAGTACATTGAATGTGTCATCCTACTGCTTTCTGACTGCCATGGTTTTTGTGGGGGAAAAATAACCATCACTCTTACTGAAGATTCCTTGAACAGAAGAAATTGCTTCTCTGCTTTCAAGATTCTCCTTGTCCTTGTCTTTCCCTTTGGACAGTTTGGTTATGTTGTGTCTTAATGTGGATCTGCCTGACTTTATCCTATTTATTGAGGGTCTTGGCTATGGATACTAATGTCTTTCATCACATTTGCAAGTTTTCATTCATTCTTTTTCAGAATATTTCTGCTAGTTTCTTTTTCCTCTCCTGTGATTCCCACTGTGTATATATTGGTAAACTAGATAGTGACCCATCTGTCTCTTAGGCTGTTTTTAATTTTTTTTTTCCTTTATGTTCCATAGACTGGGTACTCTCAGCTGGTCTGTCTTAAAGTTTGCTGATTCTTTATTCTTCCTCCTCAAAACTTCCACTGAACCCCTCCAGTGAATTTTTCGTTTGTTATTATACTTTTCAGCTGTGGAGTTCTAATTTCGATCTTTTTTATAATTTGTCTCTGTTGATAATCTCCATTTGGTTCTACTGGATTTGTTTAGTTCTTGCCTCATGGTTTCCTTCAGCTTTCTGAGTTTTTTATAATTGATTTAACACAGGCATGAAAAGCTAGTAATGTAACCCCGTAAGATCATAAACTTTTACGTTATATGATTTTGAGCAATAGTTTTCATGCCTCAATCGTTTGGTGCCCAAGCACAGACTGCAGAGGTGAGAACGGAACGCTGTGTAGGGAAGGCCACAGTGCAGTGTTAATTAACTCTGTGTAACCGAAACCTGCATGGGTCAGGTGTTATTTGTATTTGTACAACTCAGGGAGTAAATGCTGCAATTCCCAATAGTAGTATCTCAACTTACCTATGCGTGTGTGTGCATATTAAAACAGGCCTCTGTTGTTGTAAACAGACATGTAAGTTTTCTTAATTATTAAAATCAGTTTCATTGTATTATTTTGTACAATGATTTAATGTTAAAATAATGAAAAAGGAAGCTAGGCATGAAAGTACAAGTCTGCAATCCCAGAACTCTGGGGCACCGAGGCAGGAGGGTCACAAATTTGGGCCCACCTTGGGCAATTCGGCAAGACTGTGTGTGTAAGTATAAAGGTTTGCTATTGATATAAATTAACTATATTATATATTTTATATGTGACCCAAGGCAATTCCTTATCACTTAATGTGGCCCAGGCTAGACAAAAGGTTGGATACCCGTGATTTAAAGTCTTTGTCTAGTAAGTCCAATATTTGAGATTTCCGCGATTTCCATTAACAGATTTCTTTTTTCCTGCATATGGGCCATACTTTCTTGTCTCTTTCCATGCCTCAGAATTTTTTGTTGAAAACTGGACTATTTGTTTATTGTAATACTGGGAGTTGAGTCCTTAACACTGAGCTTCTTCTCCAGCCCTTTTTAATATATTTTTTTAAATTTTGAGAGAGGATCTTGCTAAATTGCTAAATTGTCCAGGCTAGACTTGAACTTGCAATCTTTTTGTCTCAGCCTCCCACATTGGTGGAATTACAGGCATACACTACCATACCTGGCTAAAAACTGGACATTTTCTACACTATTATGTGACAACTTGGAAAATGACATTCTTTTGTTGCTATTTATTGTATTTATTGTAGTTCATTTAGTGACCTTTTAAAGAAAATTTGAAGTTTATAGATATATATTTTTTTTTGATAAAGGGTCTTGCTATGTAGCTCAGGCTGGCCTTGAAATGACTATGTACCTCAGTCAGGTCTTCAACTTACAGGTAACCTCCTGCCTTAGCCTCCCAAGTGCTGGCATTAATGGTATGCATCTCCATGCCCAGCTTAAGTTTACATTCCTTGTTAAATGTGGCCACTAAATTATCTTTTTTGTTAGCTTCATAGTCAGTAATTGAACAAATTTTCCTAACATCTGGAACCACCACCAAAAACCCTCCCAGTCCTTACAGATACATTGTATGTGGTCACTTTCCTGCCACACTGTTTCTAACTCTGCCTTAGCCTTCACTTCCTGCTTGTGCAGAAAGTAAAGCTCAGTCACAGGTGACAGGTTAGGACACTCTTGGTATTACCAGAAACATACAGGAGCTCGTCAAAGCCTTTACTCCCTAAAGCACTGCATTCCTCAGCCTTTCCTCCCCACACTTTTCAATTTGTTTTCTACACCCAGGTGTTACGTCCTCCCCTAGGCAGAGGTAGTTAACAGCAGACTTGAAATACCGCCCCCCTTCCCAGGTTGCCAACTTCACCCTGGGAGAGTTCCAAATTAGATCAAACGAAAGTACATTATTTGAGATGGGCACAACCAACAGATTAACAATAAAATAAAATAATTCTCCAGGATAAGGTCCACTATGTTCCTCCAGCACAAGAAGCTACAAGGAAATCAGGATTTTGTTTTTGCTGCTGCTGCCAAGCCAGAGACAGAGGGATACCACTAGGATAAGCTAAGCTGCAAATCTCTCTTACAGGATTTAGCTCTTTCTTATGCATTTGGTCACTCTAAACTCTCAAATATTTTCTGGATGCCAATAAATGTGACACTGACCATTTTTGCTAGCTTATATGCTCCTGTTGTAGAGGGACAGACTTTTGGAGTTCTCTGCCACATTTTTGATCCCATTGAAATTTATGAAGCTGAGTCCTCTGCTCATTTTACAAAGGCCCAAAGAAAGGGGATTACTTCTCCAGGATCACAAGGCAAATCTATGGCTGAGCTGACATCAGAATAGAGATGCTTGACTCCCAGTGCAGAGTCCTTTCTGCTTCAGGACAGCAGCATGTGTAAGAAGGAACCAATTTCAGGATGAACGCTGTAGTAGGCCAAGGGGCAGGTTCTTAAGGAGCAGGAGCTACAGCTGAGAGTCCCTAGTAGAGTGAGAAGCTTGACTCTTTTACTGAGAGGAGAGTGCATGGGTTCCTGCCGTTATACCTGGTGGGGAACTGAGTAACGATATCTGTGTCCCTTGGAGGAACACAAGTTTCCAGGTTTGATCATGGGATGAAAATGTAAGCCTGTCTGCTGGGGATAATGTATTTAGTTTGATGTCTGTTTCCAGGTTACACGCCATGCACTATCAGCTGGGGTGAGAAAGAGCCAACTGAAGAAATAAAGGCCCAAGTCCCAAGGCTAGGACTCTCTTACTCCCTGCTGGGGCCAACAGAGGATGACACAGTGGGGCCCTTGGCTGTTGCTTTAACCATGGACACCTGCAAATGCTCATCTTCCAGAGTCCATTTCCCAAAAGTGGAGTGTCTTGTCCTATCCCCCATAACCTGACTGGATTCGGGCACACCCTGCCATCTGCTTACCTGCCTTCTGCATAGACACCTGTAGTCTCAGGGAGCTCTCTGCCTCAGCTCAGTAGTATTTGTATCAGCACTGGATTATAGGTAACACAGTCTCCCAGTCCCCACACTTCTCAGAATCTGTGAGGACGGGGCCCAGGACTTGCTCCTTAACAAGCTCCTGACAATCCTGATGCACACTAGGGCTTGCCAACCACCTCAGGACTGCCTACACACCCAAAGATGAGTGTGCCAGGGTGCCTCTTTGATATTCTGCACCGGAGACAAGTGCCCCACTCCCCTCACCCTCATCTTAACAGTGTCCCTTTCAGTGAACACGGTTGCTGAAAACACGCTCTGGAATGAATCCATGAGGGGCCTCAGTCTCTGGGTGCTATTTCAGATGTGAGACATGTGTACCACAGACATGGCCTTGACATCTTCACAAGGCAGAAAGTTGACACATAGGGTTGCATGTCTTCCTCTCCATCTCTTTTGTCCTAGCAGAGTCAACAATGTTGATGTTAATCCCCCAGGAATCCTGGAAGGCCATAGCTGCCTTCGTGCCCATAGAGAAAGCATAATTAATTCACAGTCTTCTTGCCCATAGTTATGATGAGTCGTGTTATGGCTTGCATCTAAAAGGACCCCCAAAGCCTCATGTGTTTGGAAGGTGACTGGATTATGGCAGCTTTCAGCTGGTTTATGGGGGGGGGTCTGGATAGAGGAGACAGATTACTGGAGGCCTGGCATAGAAGGGCATATCTCCCTCAACAGCTCCTCCCTTTTTCTTCTTCCTGGCTACCATGGCCCTCTGCCAAGCCATCCTGCCTTGGAGCCAGTTGACTGGACGAACATGTGAGCCAAAATAAACTTTTCCTACTTTAAGTTGCAGGTTGACAGATATTTTGTCTCAGTAATGAGAAAGTCACTAAGACAGATTTTGTTACCAGAGAAGTGGGGACATTGCTGTGATTATACTTGATCATGTGGTTAGAAGCCTTTAGAACGGGTTTGTGGGAGGAGTTTGGAAAAGTTTGAAGATGCTGGTTGGAGAAGCGGCCCTTAGTTTAGAATGCTGTAAACCAAGGTTGACAGGAAATTCTGATCAGAGCTCAGAAGCCCAGGATGCTGATTAAAAAAACCCAAAAAACAGATGGAAAAGATCAGACTTGGAAAGTCTTAGTGAGAATAAGAACTTTATTGGCAGTTGGACTCTAGGCCATGTGTGTTGGCTTTGACAGATAACTTGTCTACATTTTGTTAATGTCCTTGAGGTTCCATGGGACACTGAGATTAAGGGCAGCAGACTAATGTGGCAAAGGAAATTTTGAGGCAGTCCAATGTTGAGGCTGTGGCATTGGTAATGCTGGGGGTTTTTAGCAGGTTTATACTGAAAATCAAGAGCAAAAAGCTCATTTTAAAAGTTTTTGGGGCCAGGTATGGTGGCACATGCCTGTAACCCCAGCACTCAGGAGGCTGAGGCAGGAGGATTTCTGTGAGTCTGAGCCCAGCCTGGGCTACAGAGTTCAAGGTCACCCTGAACTTCATAGTGAGACCTTGTCTCAAACTAAATCAATTAATTTAAAAAGTAAGTTTTTGGTTTCACCAGAAAAGAAATGCCTGTAAAGTAGGAGCAGAGGAGACCCTGGTTGCTGAAAAGATTAGTATTAAAAAGAAGGCAAGTACTTTGGATCTGGACATTAGGAAGGATGGTTTGAGGACATCACAGGAACCAACAAGGTTCCACCCTTTACAGGCTCAAAACTGCAAAAGTGAAACACTGCTTCGAGAGTCCCAAGACACCCTACTTGAGAAAGGTTGCCTAAAAAATTGTTTTGTGATTGGATTCACAGTGTTCATCTATCCAGGTACTCAGAGTCCTCTGCAGCAATGGCCCAAGAGGGCCCAGCTACTGCTTGAGCTGGTGACAGGCTTTGGTGTCATTCACGTGGTGCTAGTTTTACAGATGTGCAGAATACAAGATTGGTGGCTTTCATGCAGATTTCAGAAGGCCTGGGAGGCCTGGTAGTATGTCCCTGAGAGGGCAGTGTCTGAAGTTCTGAGAGTGAAGACAAAAGTGCAGTGGAGATCTCAAGAAGTTGGAGAAGTGAGGATTATGGAATGTCTGAGGAAACCCACAAGGAATAAGCAAAGGCAGCCCAAGAGAAAAGCCCATGAAGGCTACAATGACTGCCAATGCTGTAGGGGTGGAGCTCCCTAAGCTATTTGCAGTTCACATCTTGCCACGACTTGCTGGACATGGAACTACAAGATATAATGTCTGCCCTTTGGCATCTTGTTTTGGTTCCACTCATTTCTACCCTCCCATTTCTCCCTTTAGGAATGGGAATGTTTATCCTGGGCCACTGTCTATCAGCAGTGTTTCCTTTTCATTTTTACAGCGACTCACAGTTAAAGAGTTTTCCTCAAGTCTTAAAGGAGACTTTGGACTTGGACTTCTCAGCAGTGCTGGAACCGTTAGGACTTTAGCAATGGTTAGAGATGGACTAAATGTATTTTGCATAAAGAGATATACATGAGTCTTTTGGGGGTCAGAAGTGGAATGTTATTGTTCAGATCTAAAATGGCCCCCAAAGCCTCATATGTTCAGAAAGTGACTGGAGTATGAGGGCAGTATAACTGACTTAAGTTCAGGAGGTGGGGCCTGGTCAGAAGAGGCAGTCACTGGGGGCGTGGCCTGGGATTCTCTCCCTCTCCTGCTCCTCCCTTCACTCCCTGCTTCCTGTTCACCATACTGTGAGCAGCTCTCCTCCACCAGGCCCCTCTGCCATGCTGTCCTGCACTGGAGTCCCCAACTATGGACAGAAACATGAACCAACATAAACCTCTCCTTTAAGTTGTGGGTGTGGAGTATTCTGTCCTAACAACAAGAAAGTGACAAAGACAGCTTGTGTCCCTAGGGCACGATCAAGAGGGCAACCAGAGGTACAGGAAGGCAGGGAGAACCAGCACCAGGGACAACACAGATGGCCTGTTCTTAGAGCAGGGATTTCAAACTCAAGGGTCTGCAAGGGCCACAATGATAACAAGGCCTGCTATAACATAAGTGGTGGCCCCCTGGACAGTGGAGAGCCCATGCCTAAAGCGGGGACTGAAACTGGCTCTAGAAAGCAGAAATGCGGGCCCAGTGAAAATCTCCCCCGCCACTCCCTGTGTTTTGAACACAAACAAGAATTACATATTTTTAAAACATTACAGCTCCCAATGCTTGCATGTTGGCAACAAATTCAAATTCCTGAAAATTCTCTTGGGGACCAAAGTAAATGCATCTACGATCTCAGTACTGCTGGCTGGGCACCAAGCTGAGAACTCAGGTACAGACGACAGGAAAAGCAATGTCACGGGACATTCACGATTGCATCAGAGCACGTTAGCTTGAGGCCCTATCACAGTTCAGGAGGCACCAGGGTTAGCCAGCGCTCAGGACATGTTGTAGGATGCCTGGCAGTACACACCACCAGGGAAGTCCCAGCTGGCATCCTGGGGGCAAAGGCCTGCCCCAGCAGAGGGGTTTCCTGGGAGACCAACAGGGGTGGGATCTCAGCTTGAGCTCTGACTCCAGAGGCCCTAGGCATGGATGCTGAGGCAGAGACCCATCCCAGTGCCCACGTGAGTCACAGCGCAGGAAGGTAGGTCCAGCTGGATGAGGCTAATAGTCAGCTCTGGAGTGTTCTACAGAGCCTTCTGGCTGCCATCCCCCTTTTCACTGCTTAGGGCCAGTGACATGTCAGGCAATGTCCCCAAGCAGATGTCTACCCTGCACACAGGATACTCCCTGGGTTCCTGGCAGGACCCAGCAGGCTCAATCCAGCCAAGTCTCTCTGGATTCTCCTTTCTTGCCTCTTCAACACAGGAGGTCAGAAAGAGGGTGAAGCCTGCACTCAGCAAGCCCAGTTCTGTGCTTCTGCATAAGACACAGTGATTCCTAGAACCCTGTCCCTTCTGGAGTCCCCTCTTCCAGGGTGCACAGGTCCTGTAGGGATGAAAGCCACATGCTCTCTTTTGACTGAAGGCTCTGACCTGCGCCCCTTTTCCAGGAGCTGGGTGGCAGACCATGTCTTCCCTGCCTCATGCTCAGGGGCCTGCGCTTGCATCCCAATAGGATTCCTGTGCTGTCAGTGCTTGGCCTCTGGTGTGGTTTGGGGGAGCTCCTTTTCTTGTCTCTATGCCAATCTCCATGAGTGAGTTATGTTCTGGGTCTCCAAATACCAATTTCTACTTCAACTTGTGTGGATTTTCACTGGCTAAAAAGGCAGAACCCCGGGGCCCTGAAATGGTAGAAAACAAGCTGGCACCAGGAAGATATTTCCAGAACATTCCAGAGCAGGCCAACTTTAATTTGGAAAAAGTTTTTGGCTACAGACATTCAGGTTTAAGGCACATTTCAAAGTACAAGGAACCCTGTCACTGGCCGGGAACAGGCTTTTGCCTTGTGGTTTTGCAAAGGAGATGGAAGAAATGACTGTGTGGGCTCTTTTAGTTTTTCTCAAAAGAAGTGTTTGGCAAAAGCAAAGCTCATGATATATTCTCACCAGATGTAGATATTACACTTGCAGGCCCTCGGTGAGGTTCATGGTTCTCACCAGAAATGTGTATTAGTACACAGACTAATGTGCATCTGCTAGGCAATGATGATTAAAAAAAGAAAACATGTCTCCAAGTAAGAATATAAAATTATACAACTAAAGTGATGCTGAGAATCACAGCCACAAGCAACAAGGAAGGGCTGCACAAGTCAGGAAGTAAAATATCTACTCTAATAGCCTGAGGCTGCAGGGAGTCAGGGGAGACGGCTCACTGAGGGAGCACTAGCCACAACCGGGCCCTTAATCAGGGCATCCGGGCCAGGAAGGGCAGGGCAGGACAGGGCCCAGGCTCTAGGGACAGATGTGCACCTTGGGGCTACTTGGCTGGATTCGTGAGAAATAGGCATCATTTGGCCTCGTCCTGGCACTGCATTGCCAGCAGGGGGCAGAAGTAAGCCACCAGTCACTGCTCAGTCATTGCCACCACAGATCTTCAGCAGGATTTTCCTGTAGTCCCCAGAAGTGTCTCCCTGGTCATAGGAACAAGGACATCAGTTAAGCGAGGTAGGACCACTTCCTGCCTGCTGATTTTCTCCTGGCTCCAGTGCCTTTTCGGACAGGCAGACCCATGCTAGGCAGACGTTTCCCCACCCAGTCATCCCAGAGCAGGTGGCCTGTACCTCAGGATGTGCACCTCAGCCATTCCCATGCCCCCGTTAAAGAACAGAAAGCTGCGCTTGTACCAGTGATCGAAGGTAAATAAGGAACCACAAC
>RJWT010048366.1:0-11167 GCA_004365215.1 Cuniculus paca | reverse complement strand
TGGTAGAAACTTTCATTACATTCTTAATGTTGCTGCAAGTAGAAATCTTTTTCTAGGTAATGTGAACAGTAATACAACAAAGGCAATACGCTGGCCACCAATCTACATCATTTTATTATTAATTCACAGGACATCATTTTACAGCAAAAGTCAAGGTTTCTTTGTTTTAGCTGACAGGTTATTAGAAACTTTTAGAACGTTAACATTTATAATTACTAAACATCCCTTGATGGTTTTTAAGAGGACAGAAGCAAACATTGGAAATTTCTATTGTTGGAGAAAGTTAAATGTGTCCTATCTTTCTGTCTAGTTCCTCTCCTTTAGAAAAGATAAACACCAGGTTTTTCTTATAATCTAAATGTTTGGCCAATGTAGTAAAGAAATTTAGAGATAAGTTATAGGAAGTTAGCAAGATTTACAGATATTCAGATATAAACATGACATATTAAAAGAATTTTTTTAATCATTTGATGCAATTTTAAAGTTGAACTAAAACACTGAATAGCAATTTTCCTTTGCACCTTAACTCTTTTTAACAAACTTTTTATAACAAAAATTCAAATAAGCTAAAGAAAAGTAATCTAACGAACTTGGTTAAACTGTTTGTGTTTGAATTTTGTGAAAGGCAGAAGTTGAGAGCAATGAAACTGGGGTTTAGCTAAAGATCTTTTACAGATGGAAAGGGGACTAGAGATGGAGGGAAAGAAAAGAAGTAAAAGGAAGTAAGATGTGTTATGTATGTGCACTAAGTCCCTACGATGAGTGTAATCATAATGTACTGTAAAGATGTGCTAATAAAAATTTTAAAAAAGATTAGCTTCATATTGAAAAGATAAAATAGATAAAAAATAAAAATATAGAAATGAAGAATCTGTTCTGAAAAAGGATACAGAGGTTACAGATCTGGAAAATTCTTCGCTTATCCATTATGCCAAAAATGAGAGGGTATGGTCTTAAAAGAGCACTAAGGATGTGCCTGAGGAAACTTCTGGAAGGAGGATATGATGGGTATGAATATAATCTGCTAACCCAGCAAAAAAAACTGCCCTCTGAACTGAAGAAGATGGGTTGGAAAAAAAACTGTCTCAGATTTCTTAGACTCTATCAGGACAAGGCTGACAAAAAGTATTCAGCTGTAACACTATGCTATTTTTTTAGGAAAAGGGAAGAATGGCTTTGATATCAGGGGCACCACCACCTACGTTTCAACACAGCACATGGCCTCCAATAGAAACCATGGGGCAGGAATCCTGGTGGGCAGAATGCTGAAGGCAGGTCTTCTATTCAGCAAGAAAAAGGTGTAGGCAGGGTGCCAGCAGAGAGCCAAGGCATGAACAGCACCCAAAAAACCCTACAGGTGACACTGCCACCCTAGTGGGTCTGCAGGTCAAAGCACCACCATGAAAGACTACGTGTGAGCCTTAAGATTTCAGGGGAGGTGCCTTGCTAAATTTAGGACTTCCCTGGGACCCAGGGCCCTTTTCTTCTCTCTTATTTCTCTCTTTTGGAATTAGAATATCGATCCTATGCTTATCTACTATTATATTTTGGAGGCATATAAATTGTTTGCTCTCAAAGGTTCACAGCTGGAAGAGAATTTTGCCCAGGATGAATTGTAGCTTGAAGTCTCACTGATCTAATTTGGGTGATATGTAGATAAGACTCTGAACTTTAGACTTAGAAGTAATGTTGGATTTTGTTAATCACTGTTTTATTGTTGGGAAAAAAATATCCATCATCGCCAGGGATATAGCTCAGGGGCACAGCGACTGCCTGGCAAGCATGAGTTCGTGAGTTCAATTTCTGGTACCAAAAAAAATAAACAAATAAAAAATACCCAATATCCACAACATAATAGAGGAGAGGTTTATTTTGGCTCTGATTTTTATAGGATTCAGTCCATGCTTGATTGGCTGCAAGACAGACAAACAGAAACAACATGACAGACGGGCTTGATGGAGAAAAGGTGCTCTCCCCATGGAGAGAAAAAGGATTAGAGGACTAGAATGCATCCTTCAGGTAATGTCCCCAGTGACCTACCTCCAACCAGGCCCCATCTCCTAACAGCATATTCAGCTATGAACTAAAAATGGATGAATCCACTGATGGGTACAGAACCTCCATGATCCATCCAACTGTTTCCCAAATGAGAATTCTGGTGGTGTCTTAGATTTAATCTGCAACATGGGACAAGTCAAGTCTTCAGGGCTGATGGGATGGAATGAATATATTTTGTATGTGGTATGGTATCCTATGGAGTATGCAGCTGTCTCTCCCTAAAACTTATATTCAATATCCCACCCTCAATGTGATGTGATTGACAGGTGGGGACACAATGGGGTCATAAGATTAAAGCCCCCATGATTGGATTAGCATCCTTAAAGAAGAGGAAGAGAACAGAAATTCCCCAACCCCGGTGTCTGTATCATAGAACCTGGGCTCTCAGCAGAGACATAATCTGCTAGCACCTTGATCTCAGACTTCTCAGTCTCCCAGAATAATGAGAAAAAAATGTGTAATGTTTAACTCACACAATGCAAGGTGTATTTATTATAGTTGGCCAAACTAAGTCAACTAATAAATAGCTAAGTAAGCAAACTAATTTATAGAGGATCTGAGACTTTTAACTTACTTGATTTAATCACAAAACATAATGAAGTACTATGGGGTTAGGGTTAGCTACTTTCTTTGGTAAAAGATTTCAGTATCTTCTTCATTGAATTTCTGCAATTATTAAGCAATTTCCATAAATATCCCAAAGTGTTCACAATATCAGGGCCAGACTGTACCTCCTACACACTCGAGGATACTGCCTCTAAATGTCCATCTTTTTTTTTTTAATCTTAAATGATCAAATGTATTCTCTTGTCCATCTTCTTTGTTCACATGAATACTAAGGACCTACTTTCTTTTTGATCCAGCATGGTATTATTTGAAATGTGGTCCTGAAAAACCTATTTCTACAAAAATCTAGGATCAACAACTATTTTTTAAAATAAAACTATTTGTTACTACTACTCATTTTGTGTCTAGTGAGGATAGACAGCATGACAGAAGCAGGGATGAATCTGTTATTTATTCTCTACCGATTCCAAGATAATTCTGAAGTAATTTCAAGAAAAAAGTACTTGAGTAAGAGACAAGCTGAAAATAATTATCAAGGTTTCCTGGTTTTCTACACGACAAAGGGAAAAGTAATTTATATTTTTCTGACAAAAAAGAGCACATTAGTTCACCAGCAGAAACAATTTTTCCTAATACTGAACTCTAAATAGATTCACTGTGTGATCTTTATATTGGGGAAGTCAGCACAATGACCTCTTGGCTGTCATCCCACTTCACATTACCCTCCTATTTCTCTTCCAGTTTGAATAGATTTCCTGTGAGACTATAACCTTCTTGAGGCCAAGGATCACCTATTTGAGTATTTTCATAATGTGGCCATGTTCAATTCAATAAATAAATGACTATCTTTATTAGCACTTTTCTAAACCGTGTTTTGTCTTGAGGGTATATTAAATTCTAACTCCGAAAAACAATTTCAACAGAGTCAAATTTATGTGGTTCAGTTGATTTTATTGGGATCCTAATTTATTCAATAAAAGGTCTTGCGGGGTTGGGCGGTAGCTACAGCACATTCTTAGCACAGCTGAGGCCCTGAGTTCAATCACCAGAGCAACACCACCAAGTATTGAAACTTATAAACAAAATATATGAGGTGAAAGAGAACTGGTATACAACCAGGGTTAAAGATTTTAAACTATAAAAATTAAGATTATGTAGTCCTAGAGGAGTATAACTTTGTTACTCTGAGCCCCTCAAAAGTTTTAGGCATATAAAGTGACCATCTAAGCCACCAGAGGAGGAATCTTTCTATATCCTTCATGGTCACACAAATCTGATAATGAGTGTATCAAGGATAAGCCCTGGATCTGTAAATGACCTCCAGATGGAGAATTCTACTCCATTCCATTCTGATCTAGGTTACATAATTAGAATTCTCCATGGTGCTCCTGATTTTTATGCCTACTTCTCCTGTAGCCCCTTTCTTTCTTAGAAAAGGATTCTATTTCTGAACTCCCGGGCCAGTAGACAAAGCCTTAAATCTTACTCTGTTAATCCTTTCCCCAGTGCCTCATTCTGTGATTTTTCCTTTCTTTCCTAGAACGGAGTGAGGAATGAGGCATGATCAGGAATAAGAGGTACTGTGAGAACCAATTACTACATTCTGTTTGCTCAGTTATCACCAACTGCCTTGGATTTCTACTCTGTTGGTGGATTATACCTCCTGATTTGAGCCTGAGATTACCACTCTATTCACCTACCTATGGACAGCTCACCTATTGTTTCTTTTTCTCTTTCTTTCTTTCTTTTTTTTTTTTTTTGTCTTTTTGAGACAGGATCTTGCTATGCAGTTCAGTCTGGCCTTGAGCTCACTTTGTAGCCTGGGCTGGCCTCGAAGTTGCAACAATCCAACTGCCTCAGCCTTCTGAGTGTTGGGATTATAGGCGTGTGCCATCGCACCTGGCTATTTACTACTTCTTGCAAAGAAAACCTCTGTAACTGACTTAGCTCCTCCTGAACCATTCTGCACTCTGGTAATGAGAGCTCACCTAGATCTGTTTTCCATTCCTGTTCACCTATGCCTTACCTTGACATGGACTCAGTCTGCTTTGAGTCTGAGTCTACCTGGCTCCCCTGAGGTAATGTTAGTAAATTACTTGGTAAGGATTGGATCCCAACTTCTAGGATAGAAGTTAAAGTGCTTTGATGACAAAATGAATGAATGAATGAAAGAAAGAAAGAAAGAAAGAAAGAAAGAAAGAAAGAAAAAAGAAAGAAGAAGAGAAGAGAAGAGAAGAGAAGAGAAGAGAAGAGAAGAGAAGAGAAAAGAAAAGAAAAGAAAAGAAAAGAAAAGAAAAGAAAAGAAAAGAAAAGAAAAGTCCTCTAAAAGTCTTTTTCAACTTGAGATGTCAAATCATAGATGTCAATGTGGTCGGGAATTTTACTTGTAAGAGAGCTTAGAAGTGATTCTTGTAAGGCCATAAGAGCAGTAAAAACAGCTCCTTTTTCAGTTAAAATGTTTTTCCTACAATTCTTATAGAAGACTTTCAAGCCTTAATCATACTCTCATGTCTATAAAAGTCCAAAATTTCTCCTTGAAATCTTTTATAAAATCAATGGAAAAAATTTTTAATGATTTATACTTTAAAAAGTAATACTTCAATCTCTCAGTTCTCCTTAACATGTATTATGCTAATTTTGCCAACCTCCTTAGTTTCCTGATAGTCTCTGTTGAACAAAGAGATAGAATGGACAATTTCTTCGCCGTACAAATGCAGGGAGGGCACAAAGGAAGGAAGTAGTCTGCCTCTGAAAAAGCCTTTTCTGAAGATAATTCCAATGATATAGCATGGATCATTTGGTCCACAAAAATATCATTATAGAAGATTACTGAATTTTTTTTCTCTAATTTAGCAGGCTTCGAAATAATCTGATCTTGTGTGATTGAAGGGTGTGAGCACTAAAAGCACATGATGTTCTCAGGAGAACTATCATAATACAGAAAAAATAACTACTCTTTCTGGTGAAACACCGTGTGCTTTTTCCTTAAAATCACAAAGAAGATAAGGATGTCTACTCTAGTGCCTTTTATTCAGTCTTTCCTGGAGATTTTAGTAGTGAAGGCAATTAGGTTAAAAAATAACAATTACAAAATAAGTAAAATTCATTCAAATTGAAAAGGAAGAAATAAAAAGTACCTGTATTCACAAATAATACAGTTTTATACATAGGAAATCCTAAAGCATTCACAAATAAAACTATTGAACTAATAAATAACAGATGACAGGATACAAGACTAATATATAAAGATTAAACATTTTTCTATATACCATTAATAAATAATCTTAAAGTTAAGGAAACAATTTCACTTACAACAAAAGAGAAACAATTCAGGAGCAACTTTAACAAGAGAATTGTAAAATTTGTATATTGAAAACAAAACATGTTGAAAAGAACTAAGTACATGGAAAGATAACCCATGTTCATGGATCGGATAATTTAGTATTATCAAGATAACAATTGTTCTATGGATTGAATTACTCTCAGTCAAAACCACTGCTTCCACTGCCTTTTACAACAATTAGTAAATTGTTTCTAAATTTCATTTGGAAATGCAGAGGATGCTGAATAACCAAAGCAAATCTGAAAAAGAACAAAGTTGGAGAACTCACTACCTCAAAATTCAGTACAAAGCTACAGTAAGCAAGTCAGTGTGTTACTTATTTGAGAACAAGCATATATATCAATAGTATGGAATTTATATCAATGACATAGAGTTCAGAAGCAAACTCTTACATTTATGTTCAATTGATTTTGATAAAGGTGTCAAGGCAACTCAAAGGGGAAAGAATAAACCTTTTAATGAATGGTGCAGAATGGGACAACTGAATATACATACTTGGACCCATACCTCACATAATCCCCCAAAATTAACTTAAGTAACTAAACCAAATGCTAGAGAAGGATTTTTTTTTTTTGCAGTGGGACTTGAACTCAGGGCCTTGTGTATGCTAGGCAAGTGCTATCCCACTGAGCTACATTCCCAGCCCTAAGACACAGATTTTTAAGACTACTCATGTTGTTGTAAAGTCTAGTACACTCAAACTTGGGGGCATCATCTAAATTTAAATGTTGGTGATAGTTGTACAACTCCGTGAATATCCTAAAATCATTGACTTGTACACCTTAAAAGATGAGTATTATGGTATGTAAATTATATCCCAATAAAGTTCAATAGATCTCAATTATATATCAATAAATATGGAAATTATATCTCAAATATTGAAAGGTTTAAAACATAGAAACAATTAATTACTAAGTCAAAGGTGATGTAAGTGCATGGGTGGGGTGAAATGGAATGTCTTCTGGATTTATTCCATAGACTCCAAGATAACACTGTGAAGATATAATTTAGTTTAAAAATTTCTTCTTTTATTAAAAAGATCATACTTACAAGAATGAGTTACAGAGAAGCAATCCTTTCAGTCAAAGGGAGAGGTGTGAAAGAAGAGCCGACTAAAAACAGGACAAAAAGATAACACTCTCTAACGTAAAAGAATTGATCAGGTAGAAGTTTCAAACCAGTCAACATTTAAATGAAGATCAGAGACAATAATTTTATTGGCAAAAAAGATATTGTTATGGCTTAAACTCTTTACCTTGGTAAACTAATTGTACAGACATTTAAGAGTGCTCATGTTGTAATATCTGGTGCTCTCAAATGTGAAGATATTATTAAATTAGGCTCAAGGTGTTTCTAGATCATTTGGGCAAGTCAAGACAGAGATTAAAAACAACTTTAAAACAAGATGAGTTGTGCTGTGTCATGTAATTTATTGGAAATGAAAACTTAAAACT
This sequence comes from Cuniculus paca, assembly GCA_004365215.1. Classification (NCBI taxonomy): domain Eukaryota; kingdom Metazoa; phylum Chordata; class Mammalia; order Rodentia; family Cuniculidae; genus Cuniculus; species Cuniculus paca. The sequence continues at coordinate 3,745 of RJWT010048366.1, read as the reverse complement.
GAGTTATTTCAATTTAAAGTATTTTTCTAAAAGTGTTTTCCACTTGCATTATTTTGATACTAATTATGGCTCCATTTTTCTTTGGTTTATCCTCCCTTATTTACGCCCCCTCAATTCTTGATTGCCAGCAACCCACTGATCGCACCTAACAGATATTTACTTTGTTCTTTGTGAGAAAAATACACTGATACGTCTTTAAGATCACAGCCTATGTCACTAGAGGTGAAAACTAAAGACGTCAGCTCTACCCCACTTTTACTCCAGTAAAAATCTAAATCATGCTGTAGGCAATTTAAGAAGACCTACTGAGAGTAAACTGAGGTCTAGTGGCCTCACATAGCTACCTCCAAAAACTGGCCCTCTATCAGCTGCTCAAGGGCAGCTTGGACTGCCTGGAGGCCAGGGAGCCCAGCACGGAACAATGGCAGGAAAACAGAGTCCCCTTCGTTCCTTAATTCACATGCAAGTGAGGTGCCAATCAAGTGCTGACAAGCATGGAGAAACCAAAATCAGAAGTGGGTAGAGACGGCTTTCAAAAGGAGCTGTTTTCACACATTTCTAAGTGACGTTTTTAATGGTGGCTGTGAATATACCACTAATAACATGGAAAAGTGAGTAAAAGTAATCAGAAAGACACTAATTTTATGTCAGCTGAGAGCATTCAATAAGCTAATGGAATATTATTTACTAAAATATTTAATGTTTCATAAAAATATGAACACTGTCCTGGCTATGGAATGAAATCTGAATGCAAACTGAGTGAGCACTGCAAACAGGGAGAGCAAGGTGAGGTGTAACTGGTAACTGGGTACTGACAAGTAAAGCCAGCTCATTTCCAAGTAAAAGAAAATTTTAAGGTTTCTTAGTTTTGCCAAACTGATTGTCATCTGGAAAGACAAGAACAAAGCACCCCAAAATGGCAAACGATAGAAGCAATGAAATCGCTTCATCAAAGTGGATGGGGACGAGATGATGACTAAACTCAAAAACTGCACTGTTTTATAATGATAGCTAATTTTAAAAAGAAAAAGATCCTGAGTTTTTAACAACTAATGTAAAGTAAAAGTGAGCTATGCTATTTGTACATGTCTTTCCCAATGTACTTGATAAATGCATTCTAATTATGATTTCTAATTCTATCATGTAGAAAAAAATTTCTAACAGAGAAATTTAAGGCCTTAATAACTAACTTTACAGATTGGCAATACTTTAAATATACAGAAAAGAGAGCAGAATAAAATATATCACTTTCAAAAATGCATTATCAACTCATAAGATAAATAGTTCTTTCTTTTTGTCTTTCATGACTGCTAGAATAGATATAAGAACTATCTTATCAACAGCCACTTTTATTAAGAAAAGGTTAGAGAATTGAAAATCTGAATTGTTGCTGTGTAGTAAGCAAAAGCAGAGAAAATATATTTTTAGTATCGTTTTTTCTCATTACTATAGTATGAGGTACACTTTTTATGAGGCTAAACTTGGTCAAGTTCTAAGGTTTACTATTATGAAATGAACATTGCTTTTAAAAATAAATCTCTGATAGTAATATATTCTTGGGCAAAAATTTGACACTTTAAGATAGGATATAATCGTAAATTTTGTTCTCAGTTTTCAAAAACAACAATTAGCAAAATACGAAAGCTCTATGAAATTTTTATGCTCTCAATTTCAATGTAATTTATCTTCAGATATCTATTAGCGGCACATTTAATTTTAAACCATGTCTATACACAGTTTTAAATCCTTGATTGGCAGGATACATTTAATTTTAGGTCCTGACTAGTACCTTTATCTAAACAGTAAACACTGTAAGTAACTGCATTTACTGGTGAAAATGTACTTGTAATTTATTTTACATCTAAATGAATTTTCTTGACATTCATGACCCGTAGAAGAATGTGAACTTGTATAGTGATGGCTTAAGAACAATTCCCATGCATTTGAACATTATGTTATAAACTAATATCCTCCCCAAAGTGTGTGTGTGTACAGTTACTTACATGGGAGTAAGTTTTAGGACAATTTAAAAAATGTAAACATGTCTTAAAACCAAAGCATTACTTAATGCATGATGTATATAATGCACTGAGATAAAAAAAAACCTAACCCATAATTTAAGATTTATGTATTGTTTACAATTCAGTTTCTTGTAAAGCTAATATTAAAGTTTGGAATTCATGTAAACTTTTGTGTATTACACTATGTTTTAGAATTCTGAGAAGGAATATTTGCCAACATTTTAAACACCATGACTTTTCCCTGATTATCAGTGAAATGTGCTCACTTCAGCAGTACATATACTAAAAAAAAAAAATATATATATATATATATACATATATATATATATACATATACAGATCAGTGAGAATATGAAAGAATATTACTTAAAGGCAAAGCAAAAAGTTTAAAAATACTTCTGTGTTTGTATTTTCTTTAACAACACTTTTTAAAAAGCCCTGTGAAACTGAAACATAGCGAATTTAAATAGAAGTTGTCAAAAATCAATGTGAAACTCATCAGTGTACAATGTTTTTTGTTTAGAAGAATCTATGTTTCTAGGTCAGGAACTACTCTTCCTTCACTTATCACCATCTGTATGCCCCCATTACATACCCTAATCAGTTATTTCACAAAAAGTAGCAAATATATGAAGTCGAGATAATCGCCATTAATGTTTTCCAACCTAAACAAGGTATATGACATTAAATAGACTTCTCAGCCCCTGAGTTGCTTGACAGATATGTGATGTGCCAGTGGTTATATTATATTCCTCCTCCCATGCATGTGCCTCCTGCAGAGACAGCAGACTACAGAAGCTGACCCTCACTGAGACCATCTTGTCTTTCTGACAAAGCTCCTTTTTAACTTCTTACTTACTGGTTACTTCCTGCGATGGAGAAAAACTTTAGCTCAGCTTGTGATAATTTCACAGGCCCTGAGGACCCTGACCCTAATAGCCTCAAGGTCAGAAGTCAAGTCTTGTTCTGAAACATCTGTGTGCTTTATATTAAAGTGGAACAAAAGTGGAGAAATATCCACCCGCGTGTGACAAGGAGGACAGGCAAAACAAGACTGACACCCTGGTCATCTGTCAACCCTGGCATCTTAAGTTCATCTTAAAAACGGTTTGAAATCTACTTAAAGTGCAAAATTCGTCCACAATGCTTTTTATACACTGCCTTAAAGTTTAAAAACAATGTTTTACAGGAATTTGAAATTTGGTTAGTGTTTTGGGCCTTCACACATACTTTTAAGTCAGTGTACAATTCAAGAAAGTTCATGTTTTAGGTAATTTAGTGGAAAAAATATGCTATTTAGTCTATATTTGCATAATTATAAATCTGTAAGGTTGAAAGGAATTATTTGAAAGACAATTTATATTTTTAGAAGTACATCACATCAATGTGTTAAAGAGCTAGCTTCAGATATCTGTTATATATATATATATATATATATATATATATATTTATATATGTATCTCACATAAATTTAGTAAACTTAAAATAACCCTCCTGACTGAAATCAATGTAGGAAATAAAAGATTTAACTTACTTACTGATCTTAAAATAGTGTAAGCATTTGTAGATTTTGGTCACCTAAAGTATTCTCAGGTGCCAGGTGTCAACACCAGCTTTATGTCTAAATCATGTGTTAAGCAATAAATTGTAGGGCAATTGAAAAGACTGTGGAAATATATTTAACTTCCATGACAAACAAAAGTATCTAAGTCTACAAACATTAG
>RJWT010048365.1:0-11158 GCA_004365215.1 Cuniculus paca | reverse complement strand
AAATGGGCATCTGAGATGAAAACACACTTCTCAGCTGAAGAAATATCAATGGCAAATAAATACATGAAAAAATGTTCAGCATCACTGGTCATTAGACAAATGCAAATTAAAACAACTCTGAGATTTCAGCTCACTCCAGAAAGAATGGCTAGGATCAAGAAATCCAACAACAACAAATGCTAGGTTCTGAGATCTGGTGGTACTTTTATTCTTTGATTTGATTGGTTTGGGTCTCTTTTCTACTGTTTGATTGTGGTGTATGGAAGGATGGGAGCAGCTTTTTTGAGGAGAACGGGGATGTTGAGGTGGCCATTGTTGGTTTCTTGTTGTCTGGTTTGAGGGCCTCTAATGCTTTCACTCTTTTGTTTTGTGTGATTTTATGTTATTTTGTTTTGCTTGAATTTGTTGTCTGTGAGTGTATGAGCAGCCATTTCGGAGAGGGCAGGGGACACGGGTAGCCATTGTTGATCTCCTGTTGTTGTGTTTTGGGGACCTGTGTTGCTTGCAGTGTTCTATTCTGGGGTGCTGTGTTGTGTTTGACTCTGTTCTGTTCTGTTTTGTTTTCTTTTGTTCTGTTCTCTTAAAATAAAATTAAATTAAAAAAACAATAAAAGTAACTATTTTTCATTAAAAAGACTGGTTAATTTCAAGTACTACCACTGGCATGAAAAAATGAGTACTGCATGTATACTTTTGTAATAGTAAAACTCTTAAAGCTACTTTGAAGAATACTTCAGCAGTACATCATGATGATAGCTATCCAACAGGACCAAATAACTCTACCTCTCTTTGCATACCGCCGCAAGGCAGTCCAACATGTTCACTGAAGGCACGTGCAAAAAGGAAAAAGAAAAAAAAAAAGAAAGAAAGCACTGCAACAGGTTAAAAAAAAACTGGAAATAGGCTATCAATAGTGGAAAAAATATATGAAGGACATGAAAAAAAGAAACCTACTTATTATTAAGGGATACACACATTCATAAAAGCATACAAGGAAAGTCTGGCAGACAGAAAGCAAACTCATAGTGTGTACCCATAGACAGGATCAGAGGGGGATTTTGGCCCTGTTTTGATACTTTACGAGGAGCATTTATGTGCTTACCTTCTTGCATAGTGAAAATCAGTTTTGGAAAGCACTAATGCAAACAAGAAACCTGATGGAATAAATTTCCTTCCCTTAAAAGAATATCATCCAAGAAATACTATCACTTTTAAAAGTACTGTGGTGTATCATGTTGTACACTGTTTGAAAAAGTCCACCAACATTCAAGTTTTTTCTTCTGATAAACTACCACCAATAAGCAAGAATAAAAATACCCTCTAGTACACCTCAAACTCTAGAGAAGGAAGGCTGGCAGTGTAGCTCTCAGTGACAGAGCACTTGCCTAGCATGTTAAAAAAAAAAAAAAACCCTAGAGAAAATGAAGGGAAAAAATGCAAAAGAAAACTCAAAACTATAAAACATATTGAAAGAAACTAAAAATTAAGTAGGAATGCATGTTCATGTATCAAAAGATTTAATAGTAAAATGACAGCATTACTCACAAACGTACACATTCAATACAACTCCTACGGAAATGATCCACTATTTTGTTTTGTTCCTTTTTTTTAAACATTTATCAAGATACTGATCCTAAAATTTACATGGGCATATGAGGATTCCAGAATAACTGAAAACTATTATGGAAAAGAATATTGATATACCCATTATAAAAAAAAAAAGTATGGAGATTCCTCAAAAATTTAAAACTACAACTACCACATGATTCAGCAATCCTACTACTTGGATATACATCCAAAATGAAATTAAATCATATGTTTAAGAGATATCCTTGCCAGAAACTTGGATCTTAAACTTTCAGCCTCCAGAACTGTGAGAAAGTAACCTGTTGTTTGAGCCTGTCATATTTTGTTACAGTAGCCTAAGAAGACTAATACAGACTTGCATAGACATTATTCCAAACAGCACATACGAAAGACCAGTAAGTACAAGCAAAGATGCTCAGATTCACTAGCCATGAGGCATATGAAAATCCAAACTACAAATGAGGTGCTACTATTCTGCACCCATTAGAACTGGGGGCCTAGGAACTGAACACAGGCCTTCACATTAAACTATATCCCCAGCCCTTCAAAAAAATAAAAAGTATTTTGAGACAAGGTCTCACAGCATTGCCCAGGGAACATTAATATACCAATTTCTGTTTCAAATCTTAGCTTTTTTTCTACTGCGTGTCTACCCACAAGTGGAATTGTTTGATCATGTGGCTATTCTATATATTTAATTTGAGATCTCCACACCATTTTCCATAATGGCTATACTTCCATTCCCAGAAGTAATTCATAAGAGTTCTAATTTCTCTATATCCTAACAAACACTTAAAAAGAAAAAAAAATATTTAAGCCATGCTTGGTGATTCACAAGTAATTCTAGCACTCACGAGGCAAAGACAGGAGGATAGTTTAAGCATTAGCACAATATGCAATGATTTTAATCTTTTCAGACAGAAAAGAATAATTAATGAGTTCATGAGTTACTTGATTAAATTTTTTTAAACAAACTGCCTAATTCAATAATATAAGGATGAGTAAAATAAAATGTATACATTAGTTTATCCTGATTAAATTTAAGGCATCTGAAATACACGATAAACATAATTCTAATGAACTGAGTTTAACTTAAAAAAAATTTCCTGAAAGTTAAAACTAGTGCTGAAAATATGCCAAAAGTAAAAAATAAACAGTCCAGAAATATTTATTAAACTTTATGGGTCAGGGCCCAGGATTTAGCTCAGTGGCATAAGTGCCTGCCTGGCAAGCACAAGGTCCTGAGTTTGATCCCCAGTATCAAAAAAAAAAAAAAAAACTTTATGGGCCAAATGATACTATTTAAACAGTATAATTTTATTAACTGCTTGAGAAAACTTCCCTTTTTCTTGGCTTTTTCTTTCAATTTTTATAAAAACTGGTCAATTTATACCACTTTCCCACATACATTAGTGAAAAATGCAAGGCAAAATGTCATTTACTTTTAAGCATGTATAGTTACAGTATTAATAAAAATGTGCCGTGGTGAAAAAAATGAGATTTTTTTTCTTCTTTTTTCTCTGGAGACAGGGTTTCACTGCATAGTTCAGGCTAGTCTCAAACTCACAGCAATCCTCCTGCCTCAGCCTCCTGAGTGCTGAGATTAAAGCATGCACCACACCTGGCTCAAGATATGATGAAATTTTATAAAGAATTTTTTTCTCCAAAAGGTTCTGAAGTCCAACGATGCTTTTATTCTTCGATTTGATTGTTTTAAGTCCCTTTCCTACTATTTGATTGCAATATGTGAGAAGATAGGAACAACGGGACATTTGAAAAACGGGACATTACGGTAGCCATTGCTGGTTTCTTGTTGTCTGACTTGAAGGCCTGTAATGCTCTTTTGTTTTATCTGGTTTTATATTACTTTGTTTTGTTTGAGTTTATTGTCTGTAAATGTATGAACAACCATTTTGAAGAAAGCAAGAGACACTAGGGCAACGATTGTTAATCTCCTGTTGTTATGTTTTGAAAACCTGTATAGCTTCCAGTGTTCTGTTCTGAAATGCTATATTATGTTTGACTCTATTCTGTTTTCTTTTGCTTTGTTTTGTCTTGTTTTGTTTTGTTCTATTCTCTTTAAAAGAAAGAAAGAAAGAAAATTTTTTTCTCCAGTAAAAAAAAAATTTTAAAGAACAGAAAGCATAAAAAGATGCACTTTGGCAAGACCATATTACCACAATACTGACTTTCTCTGGTGTGAGAAACCAAAAGTATAAATAAGGACCAAAATGTGCAATAGATATTGTGAAACAGGAAAAAAGTGTTTAAATAGGAAGACAAACAAGGGAGGGTGACGGGGAAAGGAAGAAAGGGAAAAGTTAAAAAGAATGAGAAAAGGAGAAAAAAATGGAAACATAACTTTGGTAAATAGGGAGGGGAGGATGGGTTCTAGGGAAATGGGGAAAAGAATGAAGTTACATCATATACAGGTACAAATTCTCTATGATGAATGGGATCATTATTTGTATCTAAAATGTACCAATACAACCTGATTTTAAAAAAAAGGAAAAAAATTTTAAAGGACAAGAAGTTTTAAAAGAGGTAACAGCCAGGGTAATGGCACACACCTCTAGCCCAGCACTTGGGGGAGGCTGAGGCAGGAATACTGCTGCAAGTTTGAGGCCAGCTTGGGCTACACAGCAAGTTCAAGGATAATCTGAACTGCACAGTAAGAACTTGTCTCAAAAAAACAAAATAAAAAGTAATTTAATGATCCAGTAACTACTAGCAAAATCTTGTAGTCATATGACATTTGTTCCAAAAATATTGAATAGATTTTTACCTTATACTAAAACATCCCTTATAGACAAAAGAACAGTTCAACTGACCATACAATCTTTTCTTTGTATTCTTAAAGGCAAACACTTTACACTTCTGTCTTTTAGGATCCACATCCAGTAGCTTTTCTTTTTCAACTAAAATTCCCTTAACATATAACATGATATATTCCATTTAAGAGTGAACTAAGATCTTGGTAAAATCTCCATGTCAAAAGAAAGCAGAAGACTATCAACCACTCAGAATATTTACTCACTTGACTCAAAAAAGCAATTTATACATGAGTAATTCTCCAATTCTTATTCCTTTTTCCTATATAGGCTAAAAACTGAGTGAGGTTTTGACTATGTTTCTTGTTCAGCATCCCCAGGCTCTAGGACAAGAGTGCCAATAAACAGCTGGTGCTTAGATAACTACTTAATAAACTGAACCTTGGTGGTGGTCCAAGTCCAAATCCCAGCATTTAGAAGGCTGAGGCAGGCTTCCGAGTTTAAGGCAAGCCTAGGCTACATAGTGAAACCTGTCTCAACAAATGAAAATCCTAAACCAAGTCCTGCAAAGAAAAAAGGCAACAATAGCAAAGAGAAAAGATGTTTCATGTCATGGGGAATATTTCCCACTGGCTAGTCAAACTAAAAAGTTCAAAATTAAATAGAACTCGCAGAAACTACATCAGATGATCAATTAAGAACTGTCTTAACACCATGGGCACATTTTTAGTACAACAACAACAAAAAAATGTTAACCCAGCATATATTAGGAGATGAATGTAAGAAATACCTTTTATTAAGAAAAGCCCAATAAAGGGCCTGGGATTTAGCTCAGGGGCCTAAGTGCCTGCCTAGCAAGCACGACATTGTGAGTTTGATCCCTGGTGCTGCAAAAAAAAAAAAAAAAAGGCCCAACAGCACACATACAAATCACGCTCCCCAACATTTCAGGTTCATCTCATGGCAGGTAACACCAGCAGTTACTAATCTTTTCTAATTTAACACTTTTACTCCACGTACAAAATAAGACATTTGATAATTTCAAAGGGAAAAGGTCTTATTTTGAAATAATTTCAAAATACATACAAGTGACCCTCTGGCAGCTATCTAAATACCATTTAACCACAAGCACTATCTACTCGTCTTCAAGCTATACACAGATCTTATTCATATATATCATGAATAGTATCAATATAGCCATAAAATGACTTTTGACTAAGACATTAAAGCTATAAAAGATGTGATGTGTATATGTACTAATTCCCTACAAAGAATGTATTTATGTATCAAGCACACTTTTTTTTTTGGGTGGGTGGGGGAGGTTCCGGGAATCCAACTCATGACCTCTCACTTTGCCAGTCGCTGTGCTACTGAGCTACATCCCTGTCAAACATACACTATAAAAAGAGGGAGTTATAAAATAAAAAGTACTAAGTACTATAAATGCCCAATATTTTTCTAATCTTTGATTTACCTAGAAATGATGAAGTGAAAGGAAATTATTTGTCATCATTTATCAGTATTTAAGGGCTAAACTAGACACAAAGATTTGTGCAGCCAAATAAGAGATACCATCAACAACAGGTAGATGAAAAAAAATAGGCAGATGAAAATTACACATTTTGATTATATACAAAGTCTCACAGGTCTATACTGCAGATTTAAATGCAAGCTCCAGTGTAATTTTAAAAACCCTCTATCTTACAATCAAGACAAGGGTAACAGTGCTAAAAAAAAAAAAAACAAAAATGAAGTCTGCAGTCCTAAACAATGACCTAACTATGAGATACCTTTGGCAACACTTTTTCTATAAATAACTTAATACCTTCGTCATACTAAAGATAGTCACTTACAAACACTTTGCTTCCTCCAATGTTAAAGCACATTTCTAAAAGCCTTGTCCTCTTGAATTACTTCCACATTCTAATGAATATAGCTGGAGAGGGTTGATACAAAATCCTTTACTCAATGTAGGATATTACAGAACAAGAACAAAATAATCCATAATTGATTGGTAACGTTATATCTTAAAGCTCAAACTACTGTTCTACAAGGACCAGTAAGACAGTGCTAGCTATCAACTGTAGGCATTAAGGAGCATTTGTAAAGTAGTAGATCCACTGCACTGTTTAAAAATCCTATTAAGAAGGCTAAACATTTAATTTGCATAAAACCCAGTAATGAAAAATTAGAATACATATATTGGCTAAGCCAGGACAGCTGCTGCAAAATAAAATATATTAATTTATAAAACAGGCTATATGGCTTTTATCATACACTCTTGAATTTATAAAAAGCTAAATTAATCTGGCCATGAGAGAGTAACTGCTTTTAAGACTAGCCCTGCCATCATAACTAAAAAACTAGGAAAACGCATGAAACAACTATTCTTGGATGACAGGCAATAGATAGCATAAAAGTGTGAACCCTGAGAGAAGAGAAACACATTACTGACCTTAAACCCTATGACTGACGAAGTTTTGTTCTTGGAAGCACTTTCCAGGCTCCAGCCAGAAAGAGGCAATCTGAGGATCCAAGCAGACCAGAAACCCACTCAGAAACTGACATGAGTTGCAGAAGGCTGCAGCAGCTTTAATGCATAGGACAACCTTTCACCTTTACTAAAGTAGCTGCACATGCATTAGGAGAGATTCCAGGAAGTCGCGCAAAAAAACCAATCATTAGGTAACAAGCAACTACCTGAGACATATGAACTTAACTACCAGTATACAAAGTTGTTCTGTAAACAGAGTAAGGAGCAGCTTAATTCTGGCATTCAGCTGAGACATTACAAACAAGGCTAACTTAGCCCTATGGCAAAGGCCCACTCTAAAAAAACTTTAAATAGAAATAAGACTTGAAGATAAATATAAAAGTTTTCCTAAGACTTTGTAAAGCATATATAATAGCAAAAATTGTGGGTCTTTAACATATGTAGAAGTAAACATGAACACAAAGAAAAATGAACCCCAATCTTACTTCACTCATTGCACTTTTTTTTTTTTGAGACAAAGTCTGTGTAACCCAGGCCACCCTTGAACTCACTGCAATTCTCCTGCCTCAGCCTCCTGAGTGATGAGATTACAGATGTGCACCACCACACCTCGCCTGTATAAACTTTAATGTGAAGTATTTCACTAAAATTTCTTGCTCTCTGGTTGGATATTTTGTTTGGTTGGTTGGTTTTGCCTGGTTTTCTGAGGGTTTTATTGTTTGTTTTTTTATTTTTGAGATAGGGTCTCACTATGGGTGCCTTAAACCCACTATGTAACAGCCCAAGTTGGACTTGATCTTCCTGCCTCTGCCTCCCAAATGCTGGAATTACAGGCATGTGCCACCATACCCAGAGTAGTTACTCTCTAAAAAAATTAAGTAAAAAGCAGCACTGTGAGACTCTGGGCTCAATTCCTATGAAGGAAAATGGAAGGTGAGAAAGAAGAAACATTTGCAAAACGTGATTTGCAAATTCTACAGTAAAGAACTCATTTGGAGAATACATAAAGAACTCTTGTGTCTGAGCATGGTTGCACACACCTATAATTGAACTACATGGTAGGCTGAGGCAGGAGGACCAAGTTCAAGGTTAGCCTGAGCTGCTTAGTGAAATTTTGTCTCAAAATATAAGTAAATAAATAAACAAACAAACAAATAAATAAGCAAGGGCGCGAGTTTGGAACAGAGATCCATGCTCTTTGAGTTCAATCCTCAGGTACCAAAAAAAAAAAAGTTCTTGCAATTAACAATAAACGAAACATTTTTAAATGGATAAATATCTGAGCAGACATTTAACAAAGATGCTGTACAAGTAGAACACATGAAAAGACAATTATCATTAGTCATCTGAACAGTATAAATGAAAACCATGATGACATGTCACTACAGACCAGTGGTAGCAAACCTAAGACACACATGCCACAGCCAGTTGTCTGTTATCATTGAAAAAAATGATAAAAAGGTTCACCATCACTGCTACAGACCCACCAGAATAAAGTTCATAAAGGCTGACAATACTTAGCTGGGTGTGGTAGCACACCTCTGTCATCCTAGCACTCAGAAGGCTGAGGCAGGAAGTTCAAAGCCAGCCTGGACTACATAGTGAGTTCAAAGCCAGCCTCAACTACATATAGTAGTGACCTATTTTTTTGAGATATCTCAAAAAACCAACAAGTAAAATAATTTTTAAAAAATAAAGGCTGATAATTCCAACTGTTAACAAAAATGTAGAGAAACAAAATTGTAGAGCTCATGAAATTCTCATATGTTACTGATAGGAATGCAAAATAAGTCATTTCTTATAAACATACACTTATACAACCCTATGATATCCACTCCTAGGTATTTAACCAAAAGTAACCAAAACTCATATCTATACAAAGACCTATATGCACTGGAAACTGCCCAAATATTCATCAACTAGTAAACAGATAAACTGTGGACTATATCAGTCAGTGCACACTAGATAGATTTAATATAAGATACATAAATATACAAGGATTTACAAGGTAGGCTTACAATAGCCACCTGTAGAGTCAGATGGGGAAGACTGTAAAATGGCTGTCTGCATGCTGGAGAACCCAAAGATCCAATCAAAAGTCAATGGCCTGGAGTTCACTGTAGAGCGCCATGTGACTCATTATCAGGAAGCCAAAGGGTCTGCGCTGGAAGCCTGGAGACAGACATCCAAGACAAAAGCAAAGACTGGAGCTCCTCTGAAGAAACAGCAATGACACTTGTTTCTTTCCCCTTTTTATTCCATTCAGGCTACAAGTCTATTGGTTGGTGCTACTCATATCCAGGGTGGGTCTTCTGTGTTCAGTAAATCCATTCAGTTATCTATCACAACCTCTTGTCAACTTGAAAACCAGACACTTTTCTTTAAACCATACTTAGTATCCAGAAACAGATAGGTTCATAATTACACTTAACATAGTTTAACTATCCTGTAGAAAAAACGAAGCACACTAATTCCTTCCCCAGAAGAGAAGGCAAGTTTTCTTAGGGTGCTGCTTACTCCTAACATTTGATAACTTGAACAGTATAACGCAGGTTTAACAGTACTTAAGAACCAATGGGGGGGGTGTGCCAGGGATCGAACTCACAACCTTGCACTTGCCAGGCAGGTTCTTATGCCACTGAGCTAAATTCCCAGCCCCTTAAGAAGCAATTTTAAGTCTATCAATATTATGTTACACAGGAAACATATAAGAAGAGAACTATTAAAATTACAATCCTCATTTCTGTAACTGATCACAAGCTGATTGCCAGTATTTATAATTACCTTCTTCTACTACCCATTCTGTATTTCCTTGGCCTTCAGCATTAGTTCTGAACCAGTGTCCTGAAATGTAAGTTCTGAACCAGTGTCCTAAAATGTAAGGCTGTAGGTCCCTTTGGGGAAAGACAGAGGACTAACCATATAAATTTTTGGTGGTACACCAGAGTCCTTCCTCATGGGGACCCAGCCACTCCTACATTCAAGGGGTTCTGGATCTGTAAAATGGCCCAAATCTGTAAACTAGTTTGGGGAACCATGATTCTCTGTTACTATGATTTGAGGCAGTTTTCTGTTCATTTGCCTTTAGTTTTTTTGATTACATAAATCTAGTAAAAATTTTAGTAGGCTTCCTACCTATTTCACTTTAGGGAACACTGGTTAACTGGCCATCACGATTGGTCTACATGTGACAGATCATTCCCATCATTGTTCTGCTTCTGCTGTCCATTACAACGAGTACATGCACATTGCCTTTAATCACTTGAGTGTTTCCACTAGACCCATGCTATTCCAGGATCCAATTAAAACCACTGCCATTAAATTTCTCAGCTGAGTAACTGTGGTCCCTGCTGTAAGGTCAGATATACACAGAAGAGCAATGACAGGGCTCTTCAGAAATGCTGGTGCTCCCCTCACAAATTTGTTTTTCAAGGTGTTAGTAAAGGATGCATTTTGTGGATCATCCCAATGTAAAGGATTTGGTTTAATGTGGAAAATCCACTTCAGCATTCCCATTTCCTTGAGTCTTTGAATCCCTTCATCGACAGTAAACCAAGGAATATTGGGCATCTCTAACCATTCACAGTAAACCATCTTTTGATCCATACTTCTCCCAACCAGTCAAATACTGTAAACTAACAACACATTTTTTAACTCCACAAGCTGCAACACTAAATTCAAAATCTCTACTTAATGGTCCCATATAGACAAATTCATCCTGATCCAGGTATACGCTTTGGCCACCACTTTCCACATTCTTATGATCCATTTCACATTTGCTCATCGGGCCTCTGCTTATAAGCAGTAAACTCAACAAATTCTCTGGAAAAACGGCAGACCTCCTCATTGGTCACACTGTGTACCTCACCTTTAGGAGCCTTCTGCAATTTAAGATGCACTATAGGCCTAGAGGCAAAAAAGTGAGTGGTGTCGAGGTTCATGAGGAGAGGCTGCATCATCATGGTTAGTCAACACAGCATTAGTTTTCTCAGATATAGGACAGGCTAACACCATGTGAGGTGAGGGTTGAGATGCCTCCATCACTGGCAGTGGGGAAATCTCTTCCTCTGGCAAAATAACCACATTCGACTCTAGCAGCTCGATATCCCCAGCCTGGTCAGGATATTTCCAAACATCACCATCCCAATTTACAGAATACCATTCTTTTCTGATCAGAGCACTCACCTTTACTCCAGAAACCATTCAAAGCGAAGCATTAAACTTACTCTGTATTAGCCGGGCGTGGTGGCTCACGCCTGTAATCCCAGCACTCGGGAGGCTGAGACAGGCGGATCGTTGTAAGTTC
>RJWT010048364.1:0-11167 GCA_004365215.1 Cuniculus paca | reverse complement strand
AGTCTATCCTCCTTCCCTTCAATCCCTCCCCTGCTTCTAACTCCAAAGTTAACTTGTGAATTGGAGTGAATTAGTTTCCCATCTTTTGACTTTGCACTTCCTTTAAGGAAAGGGGTAGAAATCTGGGATGTGGCCTAAAGCCAGGAAGAGTGTACAAGCTTTGTGACCACTTTCTGAGACATCAAATGTTACTAGTTTCATTTGAGGGAAGCAAGTTACCATGTTCACTCACTTCCACTAGCATTTAATGTGTTCCATCGTAAAGCCAAATTCCTTCTAGATCTTGCTGCTTCATGAGTGGAGTTTACTTTTTTTTAATCTGTACTTGAACACCTTGTATTATATTCTAAGGTTAAACTGTTATTTGAACAAACAACCAGTACAGACAAACCTTCCCTTTGGGGTGTGAGATAAATCCCTGCCCAACTTGCTCATGTCCACTTAGGCCTTGGTTGCCACTGTCAGTCATTAGTCCCTGGAGAATACAGATTCTGAAACCTCATTTCACCTTTTTCTTTTTATAGGCTTTTCACTCGATAAAGTTAAATCCATATGAACCTTACGTGTTCAAAAGGAAAATGAATGAACATTCTTTACTGAAGTCTCTTGTCACTCATAGTTTCTTAGAGATTTCGATGAATACAGAGTTTCTGACACAGGTTAGCTCTTTAACTCTTTCCCTTCCTAGCAGAACTACCAATCCATACCCAAAACCAGACCTGTTAGCTAGTTCACTCTTCATCTCCCAGCAAATGAGTGCTACTTGACAACACTCAGATATGTACCATTTGACTTCATCTTCATCTGAAATAGGAATTTATGCTCAAGCTACAAGAAGGAGCTCATGTTTCTGCAGGTAAGCATGGAGTAAAGTCAGAACACTAAGAGATGAAATTTTCACTCTGGAAAGGTTAGCCTGGGTGGCCAGGTTTTCATACATTCTCCCCTGTGGTTAAATATGGAAGCAGTGGATGAAAGTGGAAAAATCACTGTTGTATTTTCTTTTTTTAAACTTAATCTTGACCTAACACTGTGTGGTCTTTAGTAAGACAACCTCTCTGAGCTTTAGTTTCTTGTGATGTTGACTCATAGGCAATATGCGATATATTATGTGCTAGTCCTCCTTTATATGACCTGGGTGACATGGGGTAGCCTACAACTAATTTGGGATTGTCATTTATCTTTTCTCTGTTGGGTCCTGTTATCATCTCTAACTTTTTTTTGGTAGTTTTTTTATTTTAAAGACAATAAAACCAAGCAAAATAAAACAGAATAAAGTTAATCAAAACAAAACAGTGTAAGTGATACAGGACTTCAAAACAAGATAATAGGAAATCAACAATGATTACCATAAGGCTTCTTGTTGTCTTCAAAACATTAAATACAACATTAAACAACATTTACAAACATTAAATGCTTTTAAATTACCATGCTTCATCATGACAAACACTTAAGTTATCCTGGGATATTAATCACTTATTTGTGGTTATAAAAACCTAAATTTAGAGAGTTGTAAAGGAACCTCCAATCTCTGAGTAGTCTTTTCATTTGCATCCAAGCAAGATCTCATTTAGCAAAGCAGAGAGAAGGGCTGCATCAAGCTAGAAGATTCCACACCATCTCTTGGTAATACTATCCAATGTTCCCCCGCCAATGCTTTTGAAGCACCATTAACAGTAAGTTTTTATAACCTAGCTATAAGATGAGCCCTTCATTTTTTCCTAGCTACATGAGTAATAAAGGACCTGTTATCTTGAAAGGCTGAACTCTATTGCCTTTTATTTAACTATTTCTGTAGCTATGTTCATGATCCTTACCAATTAGGAGTTAGAATGTCATAAGAAATCTTTACCTTGTGATCGTTCTGTGATTTTTTTTTTTTAAAAAGCAACTGTTAGTAGCTTCTAATTATGCATGTTATGATTTGATTGAAAATACAACCCTTCATCAACTGTAAAATAAAATATTGAGGTTAAGCCTGAAATCTTCATAATTTTCTTCCTAGGAAGTTTGCATATGACATTTGAAATACATAACAACTTCATGAGTAAGGTTCAAGGGTGATGTTTAAAACATGTAATTTGGCCTGGGTATGGGTATCAACCAAAACAAAAATGAAAACACCGATGTGGCCATACAGATGTCTACTGTCTGTTAGTGATATTTTATGTAAAGACAGAAATTGATTAAATTAGTGGCTACACCTGTGATTTCCTTCAGTGCTTAGATTTTGTTTGAACTTTGGGTGGGTAAAACCCAGGTTATCAAAATTATGGTCCAGGATCAGCAATTTCAGCAACACCTGGGAACTTGGTAGAATGGAAAATTCTCAGACTTCACCTTAGACCCACTGAATCTGAAATACCATGTGTGGGGCCAAAATGTTGTGTCTTAGCAAACTTGCCTAATGACCTTGATGCATGTCCAAATATGAGAGCCCTGGCTTTAGAAGACAATTTCTTCATTTCTTGTTTCATTAGAGAACAGCATCACGTACAGAAGATTGTCTTAAGTTAGAACAATAGAGAAAAAACATCGAAGGAAATTAGTAAATAAAAGAATAAAGGAAAAGAAAGGATGAGAGGCTAAGGCAAAGAAAAGCTGCCTTCAGAGTGGTATAATACTACGGACAATTGCTTTCAGTGAGGCTACTGGTTGGTAGAAAGCTAAATTTCCCACGCCCACCTTAAAACTCTCCAACCTAGAGGTAAGTAAATGTCTTCATAAAGTCATTTTTAGATGTATTTTGTATTTTTTACTGACTTAAATTTTTGCTTGGGATATATTGCATTTCATTTTCTCTCTCTCTTATACGGCTATAGAGATCAGCTGATTAGCACCTTCTATTTAAAGAAAACTAAAAAATTTTTACCTGTCTGTGCATCATAATATTCATCTGTTGTTCAGCTTAGACAAGAACCATCTTCCTCCCTACCCCAGATTTAAAATCGCTGCCTGCTCCATAATCTTTTCTCCTATCCAGCAGATATTTCAATCATCACTCTTGAGAAGTTTCTCAAATTTTTCTGCTTTGTTTTCAGAGAGAACTTCTGTGATTTCTCATTTAGAGACTTTTTAATAACAAATACAAGTCAAGTACTAAAATGAGTGGGCACGTGACTTTGAAGACCCTCAGTGCTTTGTTAAATGGAACAGAATCATGTGTAGTCTTTCCTCACAGGTTGCGTTTCCATTTCTTTTAATCTTAACTGATCATTTATACTTTTGTTTGAACAGAGGGTTGCTTTGTGATTCTTATATGATAGAGTTCTATCTCAGGATCATAAGGGATGTACAAACCGTGATGCAAACACTTATTAACTCCCTGAAGCTCTTTAATACTGCTATGTCTTACCCAGTTTATTTGTTCACTGGGTAATACTTTATTTGATTTGACACTGTTTTGGAGACACTTTCTCAAGCTGATAAAGTAATATCCCTCAAAATTTGTGTCTTTTGTCAATTAAATGAGCCCACATACACTTCTATTATCCAGTTAGTTGATAAAGATGTTTAAGTATTTGAGTTACTTATTGCCTGCTTTCTTGTAATTTCTGCACTGTACTTAGATTTGTAAAATCAGGATCCCTTTTTTTTTTTTTTTTTTTGCGGCACCGGGGATCAAACTCACGACCTTGCGCTCGCCAGGCAGGTGTTAGGCCACTGAGCTAGATCCCCGGCCGATCCCATTTTTTAAGGTAAATTTTTTAAAGAATGTGATCAAGCTTAATAGGTTTATGCCCATTACTTTATTCTATCACGTTTGTCCTAGAAAAACATAGCGGACAGTTCAGTCTATAATTTGTTGCTTTTTATGGCACTGTGTTGCTCTTGTGGGGATGTAGTATAGCTTTTATAAACTTGTGACTGTGTATTAGATTGAAATTTAGGGAGTTTCCATGCTTTCCTACATTCTCAGGTGCAGACATTCCCCCCCCCCCAATTTCAATGATTGTCAATTCATTCAAAAGATAGAAACTTTTATCTAATTTTCAGTAGTGCTGGATAAAGTTCAGTAGAGCATATATATATTAAAAGCAACTGCCCATGATAGCAGACTACTTGTTTCCTATCTCTGAGCTTCTTGCCCTTAAACTGACATCTGTTGTATTTGTAAAGATGGAGATGAAAGGAGCTGTATAGTGTTTTCTTGGTGCCATCTATTATAGGCCTTTTTTACCCATTTAATAGAGGAGTCACATTTTCTTTCATTTTTTTCTCATTCAACTCTTGAAACCTCCAACTTCACTTGACCCTGCTAGAAAGTCCTAGAAAACGTATCTAGTGCTTTGAAAGGCAAGCAGTTCCTACACCATTTTAATACATTTCAATTTTGCAGCACAATGAATACTGACAGTATAATAGAGACTTTAAAAACAAAGGTAAAGCAAACTATGAATACTGTAAGAATTTTTAATTTCACTAAACTCAGCAGGTGTAAGGAAGCATTTTCTTGCATATTAGGCCTACCAAGTCATTATAAAACTGATGAATTTTAATCTGCTTGAATAACACTTTGAGTCCACATTGGACTTTTCAAAACACTACTTTAAAATCTACTTTTTAAAATATAATACTGTTTCAGATGTTGATTTTCCTTATTGACAGCTACATGTTTAAGAAATATGCTTATGATCACTCAAATTTATTTAAAAATCCAACTGCAATTAATAAACTTTAATTTTTTTGGATGTCTGTAATAAACTTACCAGATCAAACAACTGCATCCTTTTATTTTAATAACTGTCACGTGTGTTAAGAATTATGCTTAGTTTAAAAATACAAACAATATTACTACTTCTAAATTTATTTTGTTAATGAAGGCACTACATAAATTTAGCACTTTTTAAAAAATTAATTGCTCACACTGAAAAGGGCTAAATTCAGAATAACTCTCTGTTTCAAAGACCTAATTGCCAAGGAGCTAGCCTTAATATTAACTAGGATAATTATTATGCAAAGCATACCCACCCAGAATGTTTGCATAGCTATCACAAGCGCTTTCATAAATGATGCTTTAATTAGTCTTAATTAGAATTTGTTTAAGTCAGCAGGGAATGCAGGGCCCGTGAAATGATGTATGTAATAAGCATCAGGCTCACTTTTTACTTGGGGAATAGAGCTGACAAAATCACATCACGTTAAATTGATTCAGTCAGAATTAAAATTCTTATGGTATTAATTAAATGGGGGATCTCATTAGCAGGCTGCAGAGTGACTGAACGACTCTTTGGCGACCAGATGTGAAAGAAGAAGCAGAAAGAGAATACCATTAGACCAAAAGTCATCTAATCTTACATATAGACACGATGACATTCAGCATGGTCTAACGTTGTCCACCTGTAACTGCTACTAAGGTACCAGAAACTCAGAAGAAAAAAAATTAAGTCATTAGACTTCTTCAAGCTTCTGCACTTAGTAAAAAATTCTGAGTATTCAGAAACATTCTTTTTATTTGACACACCAACTCAGTAAACTTGGGAACCAATAAATGAAATGAATAAATGTGACTTTTATGACTTAACTTTTTTCTTCTATGGCCTCAAATTCATTGAGAAAATATATTTAAGATTTTTTCATTTTCTACTTTCATTTCTCCACATTGATTTAATGAAAATAGAAAAATATAGCTTCTGTTTCATCAAAAAAAAATACTGATTAATGCATTCACAGATCCATTGGTGATTTTTCTTTCTGTTGTGTGATAGGAAAGAAGGCACACTTTTTTGTTATTTATCAAAGAATTTGGGTTAGCAAGTCTAGTCATGGATGGATGATATTTACTGCCAATTAGCATGTGTTTTGTGAATGGCAAGAGGCATATGCTCTGACTGTGTACATTTTGGTCAGTATTAACAGTGTAAAACTTTGGCTTTATTCCTTCCAGCATCTGTAAAAGTGAATATTTTTCTTATAAATGTGAATAAGTGGAAAAATATGGAGGCCAAACCTTCCTATTAAAAGCCACTGAGTTAGACAACTGATATTTAACCAGAGAATAAGTGAGTCTTTCTATTTATAGGAAATCATGAGTTCTTTTGAATACATAACCAAATCTGAGAAAACTAATTTAAGTTAATTTAATTGTTGGAAGAATTTAAAAGTTGTCTGCATTTACAGTATGCTGTAAATAAATAAATTAGGAAATAATCCAATGTCTACTATAAGCTGTAATCCATTTCAGACTATTTTGTTGCATTTTGGTTTATCTTATCTTAAAAATGGATAGTAGATTTTTTCCATATTTTACTTATGAAAAATACCTTTAAAATGAGGCTGTAGACTATGGGTAAACTATTTCTGAGGAAGAGGTACAATGTTGCTTCCAAATGTGACTCCATGTTTCAGTCTCAAACATTAGTTTTGTTTGTAATTTTTATTTTTATGGAAGTAAGTTCATTGTGTTATTTCTTGTTCCATTTAGACATTTATCCTCAAGATGAAAATTAGTGACTTAAAAGTGCAATACAGATTATTAAAAACAGTTTAAGACTATCTCACTCATCTTTGATATGTTTCATATATTTTATATTTTGATTAACTCTATCACCCCTTCCTGACAAGTTGCTAAAAGTTTCAGTAAGACATGCAACAATAATGACCAGCCATTCAAATCTTAAAAACATTTTTTTTAAAAAGTCAAAACATACTATGCTAATGCCTTTTGGCAGGATGTAACATATAGAAATACATTTCTTTAGCCATTCACTTTTTTTGTAAACCTTTTTTTTTTTTTATAAAAATCTCATTCTTGAATTGGCTTAACAAGAACAAAAAGTTGTTCTAACATTGGCCCATTTCCTTGAAGAATAAAAATGCAAGTTCATCCTGGGTTGATTGTTTGTTCAAAGATGCTGTTTTGGAAAATAAACGTTATGGAAAGTAGTTCTCCTTTAACTTTTTCAAACACAGTCAAGTGGCTTGTTCTTCAAAAGTGTTATATAGTTAGATGCTGGATAAACCAACAAGAGTCCTAGTGACAGGGCATTTTGCACATCAGGAACTTAATAAACACATGAATTAAGACGATCTACAAATGGTCACACTTGAAATGCACTCTGTGAAATACATTTCAGGAATTTATACGAAAGACTGTTTGTTTTAGTATTCTTCCATAGACTTACTTTGAGCTTTTGTGTCTTGAAGATGTCCAAAATGATAATCCTAGTTTGGTGCCACCATCAGTCATGAGTGGAAAGACACCAACACATCCTATCTAGGAAACTAGTTTTCTCATAGCTATTTTTCTTCTTGGAAAAAGAAATATTTATTTTATAACTATGCCTGGAGCCAATTTCTGTTTTCCTTGCCCTTAGCAAAAGACAAACCTCTACTGAGGCTTTCCACAGCCTAAAGGAATATAGTAAAAGGTTACATAAACATTCACAAAAATAAATTAATAACCCCAAGCCTTGAAAATGTGTTGAAGAACAAGCTATGTGGAATTAAATACTTTTTGATTTTGGTAAGACCTGCTGTCCAACAGTAGTTAAAAACTGTCTCATACATTGAGTGAATTTCAATTAGAAATATCTTGTTCCCTCATGAGGATGGGGTGAAGGGGACATATGGTGTTTAGAGTCACAAAGGCATACTTTGCATACTGGCTTCTCCCCTTCCTAGCTGGGAAATATTTGGGCCATCACCAAAACCTTATTTTACATGAAAGACCAAGGCTTGGAGTATCCCATAAGCTGCATTACATGAGAGCAAGGGTAATCTCTGACTTTGCTAGAGCCTGAAATATATCACTTAATAAATTTTTGTTGAATGAATGAAAATAAATCAGATTAAGCTATAAACATGTTACAATGATAAAATAAAAATGAAGTTTTATTTTTAACAGCTAAAAGGTCATTTTTTGAGAGCAGTTTGTGATAAAACAAGAGAGAGGAGAGACACAAGACACTCAAAAAGTAAAACATTTTTGTGGCAATAGAGAAACCTAAATAAATTGCTTTCCTTACTTGGCTGATTCATCCTGTAGGGGTTCATGGAATTGTAATCTGTGTTATCTCTAGAATGTCCTTCAGAACATTTTGGAGTGCTGCTGCTGGTTTGATGTTCAAGAATCTCCTCACGTGTGTTCTTTGTCATGAAAGTATCTTATTTCTTCATCAGTTTTGAAAGGTAGTTTTGTGGGGTACATCAATCTGGGTTGGAGCTTGTTTTCTTTCAGGATTTGAAATACTTTGCTTCAAGCTGTCCATGAGTTAAGGTTTGTGTTGAGAAGTCTGCTGTGATTCTGATGGGCTTTCCTTGATAGGTAATTTGTTTCTTTTCTTTAACAGCTTTTAATGTCAATGTGTTGAAATTCTGGGATCTTGACTATTATATGCCTTGCTGTGGATTTTTAAAAAAATTTTTGATCTTGCCTAATTGGAGTCTATATGCCTCACTTATCTGTACATCAAATTCTTTTTCTCTGCTTGGAATGTCTGTGAGCAAGTTTTCTTTTTTCTCAGCATTTGTGATATCTCCTGCTTTTCCATTGACTCAAATTAATCTTATGTCATTTTTCCTAGCATCATCTAGCAGCTGCTAGATTGATTTCTCATGGTCCCTTGCTATTTTTAAGAAATCTGTCTTTTAATGATTGCTAACTGCAATCCTGTCTTCTATATCTGAGATTCTGTTCTCACATGGGCTTGTTCTGCTGCGTATACTTTCAATGGAATTTTTAATCTCCTAGATGTCTCTTTGAATCTGTTTCATGAATTCCATTTCTTTCCTATGTAGAGCATTCATGGTTTCCATCATTTTCCTAAGTGCCTCTATTTTTTTTTAATCTATATCTGCTCTAGAGTCACTAAACATGTGTTTCATTATGGTCATCTCTGTAATTATCTGAGAAATTATTTCTGATATGATTTCTTTCTAGAGCCTCATTCATATGCTTTGTTATTTCTATTGATACCACTTCACCAAGTCTAGGTGGGTAGCTTTTGGATTATTACAGCTCATTGTCTCCTGGACTGCTTTTGGTGAGCTGGAAGTGTGGGGCTGTATCTTGTTTAAGTGTCTTCTCAATTTTTTTTTTCACTTTTTCTAGTTTAATTCCTGGGTTGATGCTTGTCAATTTCCTATGGCAAGGAGCTTTATTGCTAGTATTTAGAACCCTTAGGAAATAAATACTTCTCAGAGATGCCTACCAGGTGTAACTGGCTTTTGGGTTTTGAGTCTGTTGTAAGATTCCATCCTTCAACTTATTGGGGATGAGAAATTGCTGCCTACTTGGTCTCACCTCTGGTTCTTTGGCACTGTCCTATAGTACTAAAATTTTACGATACATTGGCAATCTCAGTCTTAGTATATCAGGAAGAACACCTGATTAGAACAGTTACATCACTTTAGTTAAAGTGGTGCAATAAGCAATGACAATAGCATCAAACACAGTCTAAAAAAATGACAAACTGAGGTAACTATTAATTTGTGATCTTTAACTGTATGAATTAGATTTGTGGATTTTAGATTAGAAAACAAAATCTAAAACAAACCAGAAAATCATATGCAGTAAATATGCCCATGATACAAGAATTTTATACTCAGGAGAAAATTTAAAAGGGATTAGGGGGAAAACTAGAGGCATAGATGAAGAGAAAGAGATTAATGTAAGGCTGGGGGACAAAGGAAGATTATGCAAACTTTGGGAAACTGGTGAAAAAGACAAGAGAGAAAGAAAGAAGAAATAAAAACAAGACCAGAACAGAACAACAACAAAAAAAGTAGAAACTGTGTTCTCATAAAAAAAGAACAATCAAGAAAAGAAAACAACAACAGCAACAACAAACAAGAAAAGAGAGATAGAAAAAAAAAGAAGAAATATAATGTCCATTTCAAGGTGTGTTTCTGCTATCACTGGTAGACAATGTGGGTGGACACAGTCCAGATTTAAATTGATTAATCCCAGCAAGCCAGCTTTATAGTGGGGTAGTGGATAATCCCTGTGAGCCTGGACATTTAGTTTCATTGGAGTTCAGGTTGGTTTCAGGTCATAAGGCTAGAATCAGACCTGTTCAACCTGCAGCAGTCTGTGCATCTCCTGCCACTTGTACTCAGCTTCCTGCCAGTTCAAAGTCAGTTCCCCTACTTCCTGCCAACTTATTTGGCTCCCTGACTCTGACACTATGAGCTTCTAGATGGTGCCAGAAATTGCTCTGAGTTCTGAGCTCATTTGGCTCCTCTCCAAGTTGGTTTCCAGCCAATCATCCTCTCCTGGTGGACCTCAGAACCTGGATAACTCTCCAGTCACTGCATCCATTGCTCTGTTCCACTGCTGTGTTTCTCCTTAGAGGCCTTGGAAGTTGTCAGTAGTCATCATGTGTCTTCATGTTCAAGCCACCCCTAACACTCAGTGGTGTGGGCTCAGGGAGAAAGTGCTACCTGCCACTTTTTTCTTCTTCATTTAAGTCTCTCTCTTTGCTTTCCCTGTGGGCTTTAGTTCTCTTTTCATATCCTTCCTGGGTTTGGGGCTTCACCTCTCTCCTTCTCCTGCTCTCTTTGATGTACTCTAGTTCTGTACACCAAATCTCAGACTCTTTCTCTGCTGCTCACCATTCTACCATCTTCCTGTAAGTCCCTGAATCACTTTTTTGAGAAACATAAATGAATAAATAAATAAGGCACCAAAAGTTGTTTCTGAAGCTAGATAGACATGTTACTTGCTGTATAATTTTTGTCCATATTGAGCCTAGGAATAAAATCAGAGCTCCTGCTATGACATAAGAAAACAATGGCAAATTTGAAATATTGTGAAATTTGTCTTGTTCAAGGACTTTTTGGAGTAACAAATTTACACCCTGTTTAAAACTTTTCTTGAGCTGAGAGTAGTGGTGCATGCCTGAAATCCCAGCACTCAGGAGGCTGAGGCTGTGAGTTCAAGCCTGGGCTATAAAGTGAGTTCAAGGCTAGCCTGAACTGCATAACAAGGCCCTGTCTCAAAATAAAACAAAACAAAACAACCACAAAAAAACTTTCTCTTGATTTGAATTTAACATTTTAAGATAACATGGCTAGACTTTATTTGTACAGCAAAGTATTTTCTAAGACCAAATAGGAACAGGCAGAGAATTTTTAGATAGCTAGGAGAGAGAGGAAAAACATCACACACATATTGTTATGGTTTGTGTCTAGGCGGCCCCCAAGCCTTATGCAGTCATGGAGGTGG
>RJWT010048363.1:0-11172 GCA_004365215.1 Cuniculus paca | reverse complement strand
TGGTTGGACCCAGGACTCCAAGGACAATGTGAGAACACTACAGGGTTTGTTGACTAATCAGTGTTGCTCTGTTTGTGGCTGGAATCCAGGACTTCATGTCTGCTGGGTGAGTGCTATACTACTGAGCTGGACCCTTAGCCCAGTGTTGCTGTATTAGGGTAAACCCATGGAGCCACTTTGGGCCAAACTCTTCTCTCTAGAAGACACACCAGAGTTTATTATGTGAATGCTCCGCAATGCCCGGTGACCAGAGAAAAGAGAATGCCCACTAGTCTGCCCAACAATTCTGAATTCCCTCATTAATTATACAAACGTTGGGGCCAATTGTGAATGATAATGGTGCTTGTGAAATTTAGATAAATAATGGTTATAGATTTACCAGGGCTTCATTGTGCCTCTTTGCTATTACCACATGTCCTTGTCAATCTCCTATGAGTTTCTCAACTCCTTTTCCCTGGGAGTTGAGATCATACCAAAGGGGAGACTGAAAATAAAGTAATTTACTAAGTGGAAAGAAGAGATTTCTGAGGACTATCAGTTTGCAAAAACAAAATTAAAGATAATATAGGTTCATGCAATGTTATGATAATAAGAATCTTGATAATGGCTAGGAAAAAGGCAACATTATTGCTTTCTTGCAAACAAGCCAAAAAAAATAGTTTATCGAGTTTCCACTCTATTCATAATGGAGTATTTTATGATATTCTAAGAAGTTCAATGAAATGCAAGACTTGTGCTTTGGATAAAAAAGCCCATTTTTGTTAAATCTTTAAACTGATTTGTCATACTTTCTTTTGGATTTCCAAACTAATTTCTTTGGGCCTAAGGCCTCTACTAATTTGTTTCTTTTGTAACATAAAAACCATGACACTTACACTTAAAATGACCATTGTTGTTTGCACTGGGTGATCTTGGCCAGCTATTCCCTTCATAATTTTTACTACAGCTTTTGGGGACAGATTCATTTTCTCTTGGCAATTAAGGAATCTTTTTGTCCTTTCCAGCTTTGGGGATGCCTGAGGTTTGCAGGAAGGAAAGGGAAATCTGCTTTCCTGAATACCAAATTTAGCTTCCATTGTATTGCTGAAAGGCTGGAGTGTGGCTCCAGGGTAGGGGCTTGCCTTGTGTGCCATGCAGAGGCCCTGGGCCGAACCCCCAGTACAGTAACAAACAAACAAACAAACAAACAAAAAACAGTTTACCACGGTGCTGAATGAATGCTTTTTGGAATGACATTGCAAACAGTCAAAGGTCATACTGAAGGCCTTCTGGCACCAAGGACAAGAACTTCTGACTAGAGCATCCCTGGTGAGGCAGACAGGACTCCTCCCTGACCTCAAATGAGTAACAATTTCATTTATGGTGTTTAGGTAACATGCTTTAGAAGACAATTGAAGTGAAAGGAAATGCCTGAATATCTGCCTCTTAATTGAATTGGCTTTCATTTCATTTTTGTTTTTGTTTGTGCTTCAGACAGGATCTCACTTGAACTTGCTATATAGTTTAGGCTGACCTTGAACTCACTATGTAACCCAGACTGACCTCAACCTCCTCTGTGCTGGGATTATAGGCCTTCACTAACATGCTTGGTGGGGAAAGATGATTGCACTTGAAGTAGTCAATGGTGTCTGGGTGGGTACTTGGTCTTCATGGCTTTTTGTCGGAGGCATGTTCAGAATATGGCAGCATTAGCCTAGTGCAAGGGTGTGGTTCTAGTTTGGATAATGGTCACTCATGAGACCAGTGCAGGCCCAAGTGAAAAGTAGGTGTCTTCAACCTAAAAGACCTTCAGGTCCCTGAAAAGTAGCCTAGACAGCCACTATCAGTATGACCCAAAGTGTCACCCACAGCAAAAATGGAGAGAGGCCTCAGCTGTGTGACCTCACCAAATCACTGATTTTTGCAGTAAACGGAAAGCAAGTGAAGATGGAGGGTTTATTCAGTTTGTCCCTCAGTTTCATTTGAGTTGGACTGAGGGCACATCCATGCGGTCAGAATAGCCAGATAATTCTCACAGGTCCTCTTAACTGTACTGAGTCAACCTCAATACACTGGACAGACAAGAGATTCTTCAAGAGGAGCAGGCATGGTTGCTGCCCCACACGCCAGCGATTTAGGGAGATGCTGGCATAACATGTGCCTCCAAAAGCCTGTTCAATTTCCTTCTGGGAAGGAAGAGAGAGAAATTCTTGAAGCAGTAGGTGGGACAGATGGCAGGTAAAGGAATACATGAGTCAGAAAGGTTAAGGAAAATTGGAGGTTTGTCCCCACCAGGTTAGTATGCAGGAGTGCTGGCTGGGAAGGGGCTGGAGGAATGGTGTTAGGGCAGAAGTCCTTTTGGGATCCTGATGAGCCCTATGCATGGCTCCACCACCTGATCCAAGCCAATCTCCAGGACTTGTGGCTTCCTTCATGCTATGTTCTGCTTATTTGCGTTTGGCAGTGACCTGGCTCAGGTTGGGTAGTTGGGACAGAGTGGAAGGAGGGTACAGAATCAGGTAACCAGGCTATTGTATGTCTTCTTTTGCTGGAGGGGCACAAAGCCTACTGTTAGCTCTTCTAGTCTTTCATTGTTTGAGTGAGCTGCTTTACTGCAGCCAAAACCAATGTATGTCCTCAGTCTTGGCAGCATAAACAGATAGGACAATTTAAAAAGTGTGTGAGACCAGAGAGCAGTAATACTGCCTGTGCTGTGTGTGTGAGCATGTCCGCACACGTGTTTGTAGTATGTGTAGTATCCTTGCCATCACAGCTTTTCAATCATGTTCATTATCTTGCCAACTGAACCTTTGTAAGTGTGTGGGCAAGATATGAAAAATGGAGACCAATGGCTCATTTGGTCATGCCTTCTCTTTACTCTATCCTGAAGACAATAATAAAGGAGAAAAGAGGTTCAGAGGCATAAAAGGGGAGGGCAGCAACCCTGTGGTACCCACAGGTCAACCAAAAGAGTCTGGTATGATTTCAATCCCAAGCCATTGTTGAAATTTAGCAAGGAGCCGAAATGCTGAATTTCTCTTCTGGCATGTTAAATAATGATAATATATGCTTTAAAAACTCATTATAACCATTAGCATGAATAACTAGTGATTTAGAATTTGAGTTAAATAGTCAGGCTGCTACATTTGTGCTCTTTGGATGTTTGAATATAATTATTTGAGGATTAAACTGAGAGACATCGATCAGTCCCAGAAATAAATACCAGGCTTGCTTGCAAAGCCAAAATTGGAATGGAGAAATGAGAATTTGTAGAGAGAATGTCTGTTGTACGAATGAATGAATAAGAAGTAGATATTGCACACCTTAATTACAGGAAGATTTCACGAAAGGAATTGATTAAGGATTTTAAGAAGAAGATGACAGAGATAATTTTAGGAAACAATTTTGCTTTTTGTTTTTATGGTCTCTAAGATAGGAGAAGGGATTTATTAAAGGGGTAAAAAATAATTATATTTTTAGTAATTTTGATTTAGTTAGAAACTGATGATAGGCTGCCTTTCTTGGGATAAAAGAAATATCTAAAACTCTTCTCACATAGCAATCACGTATTATACTAAGACAAAACCACTTCAGCATCCTTATTTCCTAATAGACAAATCCTCAGTAGTTTATATCTAGGCAAAATGGAATTTACAATGAAAGCTAAAAGAATTAGTAGCTATTTGCTTTGTTATAAAGGTAACCTTGCATTTGCCAGTGTTGAATATACTTGGACCTCAGAATCACTTGGTTACATGCATTTTTATAAAAAAGAACAATCTTTTCAATCTATCTTTTTTCTTTAATAGTGTAAATGTGTTTCCATTGATTTAAGTTAAATCTAAAATTAGCCTTAAGGTGGATTTCAATGTACTTTTGTTAAGGATATCATCGACTTACAAGTTCAGAATTCTTTTGGCCAACAGTTCTTAATCTGCTGAGATAACAGTGAAATATCAAGGAAGGTGAGCAAAATGGTCTACTCAAAGAAAAGCATCTGAAGGACTCACCAAAATAAAATTATCAAAAGCAAGTCTGGAATGCCACAAGGAAGAGAATGCAGGAGGCACTTTCAAAGGTGTTTTGCCTTTGGACTCACAGACCACCCAGGACAGGCGAGATTCTGATGTTCGGGAATGTCAGGAAGTTTCTGGGTTCACTCATCCCTTAGAGACTGAAAGGACACGGAAAACTCAAACTATGAAGCCATTTTTTAGTATATAAAAAGAGTCTGATCCTTGTGATTTCCCTGAATGAGCTTCTCGGTGCCCGGGTCTGTGGTAACCTCGTGGAGAGATACATCACACAAATTAAGACAGAGGCTCTGGCCAAGAGCAGGTAGAAAGAAAATCACAAATCCTCTTCCCTTTCTTGCACACCGAACTCAGCTCATCTCTATCTGTCTGAATCACAAAGAGAAAACTCAACACTTACCCAAAATATTATTGTAAACCAGCGGCACAAAAGCCCTTTGTAAGGGACTGGTCTCAGGACAAAACTGTCATCTGCATAACAGGCTGTCATGGAGACTCGGGCATGGCAGCCACAGGCCACATTGGTAAATCACATTTTCCAGTGGGCAGGGAGGTACAATGAGGGCGATGGACTCATGAAAACAACACCTGAAGCTCTCGGCGTGGGAAGGCAAAACTGCTCAGGATTCAAAGGACATTGCAACGTGGCCGTTTAGACAAAGTGAAATGTGACTTTTTGAAATGCTGCCACTCCCCCTCTGGCTCTTGTCAAGAAGCCAGAGGCCTTGGGTTTCCAGGGCCTTCCTTGGGTTTCCAGGGCCTTCCTTCACCCCCTCCCCCTCTACACTCATGCCCCCCTCTGTGCCTTTGCATGGACTGTTCGCCCACCCAGATGGGCAGTAGCCATTCACAGTATGCAGATGCTGAGCAGACACTCAGAATTCAGGGCTTAAAGAGCTCTAGGACCCAGGAACTACCTTCAAGGAGTTTAAAATCTCCTTAAAATGACCTTTTGTTTGGTTGGGTTTTTTTGAAACAGGGTTTCACTATGTCGTTTGGACTGACCTTGAAATCACTATGTAGCCCAGGCTGACCTAAAACTTGTGGTGATCATCCTGCCTCAGCCTCCCAAGTGCTGGAATCGCAGGTGTGCACCTCCATGTCTGGACCTCAAAGTGGTTTTTTTAAAAGCACTGCAGAACTCTAAAGACAGAATCGATAAATCCCCAAATGTGCAGGGGTGATGCAGGGGTTTGGACAGAAGAGAGGAAGAGAGCACCATCTGGGGAGTTCGGCGCCTTCTGTGGGGGTGGGGGTTGAGCAGGTCATGAAGGACAAGCAGGATCCAGGCACTGGGGAGGTTAAGATGGGGTCATGGACTGGCATTTCCAAAGGAACTCGCAGGGGCAAAGGCAAGGTGCACAGAACCCAGGAAAGGGGCAGAGGGGGTGGGCAGTGATGGTGGACAGATTCCTCCAGCCAGGGCAGGAGCAACCCACGTGGTGAGAAAAGCCCTCCTATGTTTAGATTTTGCTAGTTTCCTCAGGTAACTCCTGCAGCGGGGCCTGCTAGAGTGGAGAGATGCTTTGGGGATAACTCACAGGGCCCAGTGCAAAATGGAAAGTGGAGGCCCTTGTTCAAAATGCAGGAAAACAAATTCCACTGAGCTGGTATCTTTTTCTCTGTGGTCCATCTCTGTGTATGAGTTTGTCATTGTTGCTCTGTTGTTTCTTTGCTACTATTTAGGGTCAGCTTCCTTGGACGTGGGGTGCTAGTAGGAAAAAGTCCTAGATCACAACTCACAGCAGGTCCCCCTCCTTCCAGCAACTGGGCTAACGTGTTTGTCCCAGCTGAGCCAGGCTCTATCACTCCCCATGGCCTGCCGCCCAGCTGCAGCAGAGGACTGACTTCGGGGCATTGCTGCTGGGTGCGCTAGGTTCCCAGACTCAGATGATTCCTCAGGGCTTCTCCCCAGGGGGGACTCCAGAAGGGTACATGTGATCTTTAAAACAGGGGGACTCAGGGAGGCAGCCAGACCAGAGTGGGCTTCCCTGATACCTGCTGTTAAAGAACTAGGAGAAGGTGGCTTCCAGCAGAGAGGAGGTGACATCTGTCTAAGACAAGAGCAGACGATAGGGGAGGAGGCCAACGTATCACCAGATAGTGTCTGAAGAGGTTCTTGAAACCACCATCAGAAACCTAACCTACACTACCTGCAGAATAAGTTTGCAGATTTGGTGATTCCTGTCATGGAAAAAGAATTTTCAGCATGTGTCCTTAAAAGGCATAAAGGGATTGATTAGGCAGAAATTTGATGGCCCACAAAGAAATAGAGTGTGGTCCTCAAGAGAGAGATGCACATTGTCTCCTGGAACTTGGAGCATTTATACTTCTCTTGAGGTGGGGGGAACCCTGGAAAACATGGTCTCCAGCCCCTAGAAGGAAACTGGTCCATGTTACAGGTATGTGCTCCATTTTTAAAAAATTAAGATGGCTAATTGAAGCATTCTTTGGATTTAGTCTGTTCCTTTATCTTGAGATCAGGTTTCTGCTCTTTACTCTCATAATGAAGCCAATTTATGGACTTACAGTATTCCTGGGGAATTTTTGGTGTGATGAGTCTGGGAGCCTAAATTATCCAAAGGAATGCTGATATGGATCAGTTTGGATAATTTTAACTGGGTCTCAGAAGTTGCATTCTTCTTAAAAGTACAAGTTTTTAGTTATGATTGAGCTTGTTTTCTTTCTATTTTATTTCTTCTATCTTACATCATCTCTATCTCTAAGATTTCAATCCCTTATTCATGAGCACAGAGGGTGGAGGGTCCACATTCTTATCACTACTTCAGGCTGAAAAGGGGATTGATTTTGCCTTGCCAGGCATCAGAAATCTCACCCCGATGACCTAAAGGAAGATAGGTTTTCTCATTTGATGAACCATCGTCTTTTGATAATCTAGTAAAGAGGACAAGGATATTAGCAAGTCACTGATGCTTAAGCTTTATTTTAAGACCGTGTTAAATGTGCAGGGACCATAAATTAAAAGTAGAATATTGATGAATAGTGGTTCCAAAAATGGTAGAAGTTAACAGCATTTGGCATAAATCTTTCATCATTAACAGTAACCTCTATTCTATGGGTGGAATTTAACAGAATGCAGATACTTCTCTGTTTGATAAAGAAATCTATTTTTTTAAAATTTAATTATAACAATGAGAAAAGAATATACTAAATAAGGATGCCTATGCTTGGGTGACTGTTGGGCCATTGAATTACTTACTATAGGGTTTTGTTTTTGTAGACCTGAAGACTTTTTGTTGTGACTGGCTGCAGATAATACAAACGTACAAAGTCTGAATTAGATAACAGAAAGCTTACACCACAAAAGTAATGATGTTTAGTATCTAGAATATTTATATAGTCATTTTGTAGAGAAGAGCAGTACTTAAAAGTACACTAAGATAACATAATGGGAACATAGTAAGAGAGCCTGAAAGACACATTTTTGGGAGGGCTAATTGGGACTAGGAATCATAACCTTTTATAAATGAAGGCTAAAGTGTTATAAGTACAATAGGGGTTGGTACAACATTTGGATCGATCCCCTTTTTATATCTAGTCTAGCTTTTTATTTAATGTTGCTAATATTCTTTTTTTTTTTCGGTTATACTTTCCTGCTGGGTATTTAAAACCAAGTCAAAGACCTGTGTTAGTCAAAATTAACCTATCTCTCTCTATGTATTTGTCAAGATTACTTAAGGCTTCCCAGGGGTTACTTGGGAATCGTGTGCAGAGCCTCTTAGAACCTCTCATTTCTTTCTCCACCAGTTGCGCCATTTGCTACGAGGGGACATGATTTTGCTGGACCATATGACTTGGAAGCATGGGGTCATTCCTCTTTAGCAGCCCTCCTTTTAGTGCAGTGTACACTGCTTGTCTCTTTTCCTATGAGGTTAAAAGTTATAGGATCCTTTTAGATGTCGATGCCCTGCATCTTGGTTGATCCTGAAGAGGAAAAGTTCAAAATATTGGCTATTGTTTTAGCTTAGTTACCTTACTGGGCTTTGGTTCACTTGGAAGGTCTTAAAGTGGGAGCAACAGGTTTTAAACGTAACTATTATAGTCTCATCTGGGTATCAGACATTTGAAAATACACAGGATGACCAGAGAATAGCTACTTCTTTTATTAATCATGGTCAGCATTAGTATTAATATTTCAAGTAGCTGCTTTCAGGATGGTTTGCCATTTGAAAGTATTCCTGGTCCTTCTTGCTTCGAATAAAGATTTGGGTGTGACAAGCTAATAAAGATGCCAAAAGCTTATTTTAAAAATGAGGGGTAAAAGGGTAAGGGAAGACCCAACAAAAGAAATGATAAAAGCAAAAAAAAGTAAAAGTGCATTCTGGGTCCAGAGGATAGAGTGGGCTCCCACGAGGAGTCGAGATAGCAGATTCTTTGTGTCTGCGGGTCTCCTTTTGCCATCCATATCTCACAGGAGTCCACGAGAAGTTCTACATACAGTCCTGAGAATCATCTAGTGCTGGCCTGGGATCTTGCAACTGACAGATCCCACCCATTTCTCCAGTCAATTTTACCATGCCCTGCCTCCTATACCATCAGGAAACAGTGGTGCTATAATTTAAGGTAATAGTTGTTCATTTAGTCACTTAAACATTGATTATTATTTTATAGCAAGTTGACGTTTCAAAAAACTTTAACACTTAAAACTATTTCCCAAGTAATCAAAAACCTAACAATGGAAAACATAAGACAGTATGTTGATAAAACACAAAAACTTTTCTTTTTTAAGCTAGGTTTTGTAAGTTTAACCAAGAGCATTTAGTATCTTAAGAAAACCTTTAGATAGTGAAACCCTTAACTTTCTAATTATAGCTAACTGAATTCTATACAATAATAATTTTGAATAATATTTATTGGGGTGGGACACGATAAGACTATGGGGAAAATCAGAGAAGTCACCCATCAATGGAGAAAATTGCTTCAAATTGGTTCGGGCTGCTGCTTTTTCACCATAGAGCAGACTTTCATCTGTTAGCTTCTTAGGCCCAAATGTGCCCACTCAGGGGAAAAAAATTTTAAATATTATTTTCATATAGAACTATATTAGACATTTAACTCTTAGTAAACTTTAAAAAAAGCAATCTTAAACCTTCATACATATTAATTATTTATGAAAACACATTCGATAAACTACAATATATGAACTTTTTATAAACTTTAAGAAGCCAAAAACACTTGAATTTACATCTAGCAATTGATTGCTCAGATGCTGTTGTGAACATTTAGAAGCATGAATCTCATGTGTGTGTACTTCTATTAACTCGTATTACAACTATTTTACGGTATTTGTGAGAACCAAAGCATAGCGTGGTTAATGTTTTAACATCTTTAATCAAAGAACAACTTTCAGTTTTTGTATACAGAAAACAATGGACATTGTTTTTTAAAAAACATTTTCAATTCTTGGTCCTCTTCCTCTTTGCAAAAGATTTATCTCTCTACTTCCTATTATCTGTCTTTTATTTTGGTTTTTATTTGTATTCTGTGTTTCCTATATACACCGTGTAATATTTCAGCTTGTGTGTCTGATTTATTTCACTTAGCATTATGGTGTCAATATGCATCCATTTTTTCTACAAATGACTCAAGTTAATCCTTCTTTGTGGCTGAATAGTACACCATTATATATAAATACCACATTTTCCTTATCCATTCATCTGTCGATGGACATAGAGGACACTTCCAAGATTTAGCTATTATGAATTTTGCTGCTATAAATGTGGGTATGACTGTAACATGATGCTTTTAACTGTTTTGGGAAGATATTTACAAGGAAAATATTTGGGTCAAAAAAATTCATTTTTTTATTTTAGTGTTTTGAGTAATCACTGGACTGATTCCTATGATGAGATCGTTATGTATTACAAACATGTACTAATAAAAAATTGAAAAAAATTCAAGACAAATATTGTCTTGATTGGCTAACAATCTGGACGAAGATATATCACCAACATTAAAGATATATTTACTTTTAGTTTATCGACCAATTTAAATGAGTTCACTGTTAAGCCATGCAAATAAAGATATTTGGACAAGTATCATAAAAGTTAAGACACAAAAGCATATATACTAACCTAAATCATGTAACCTTTATGTTATCAAATTTTATGGTTCTTATATGCAAGACTTTTGTAAGCCTTAAGCCCAGCAAATTTTACCCTCTAATTTTTTAAGTTAGGTTGATAACTCTTGAATATCTGTATTGCCATTTTTTTGGATGGCTCTAAGAGAAACTGAAGTCTGTAAGGGTAAACATAAAAATAAAATTGCTTCTCCGCCTTTTGGCTAAGATTAAGTATAATATCTGTTCTTATCAGCTTAACATAAAAATAAAAAAATGAAATTTTTATGAGCTCCAAAAATATTTTTAAATTAACAGCTGCAGATACTTAGCCAATTATTAAAAACAGATTAACGGGCAGACAAACGGACAAGAAAACATATAGGACACATACAACAATTGCATTAAATCCAAGTTTACTTTTAGATATATTGGCAATTTTAAGTTATAATAGTCTTTTTCTTAGCTTTGTAACTATAGATTAGTCAGAATTCTCCCTTGGGTGTATTAACTAGAGCCTTTAGTACTGTAAATTACAACAGTGTTTTCTTTAATACCGCAAGCTACTCTGAACACTCTTTTTCCCATGTTAGTTAAGATGATGAACTTATAACTAAAAAGTCAGAAAAGGGAAAGAGAAAAAAGGGCTGTGGATTGCTAGATGGAATCTTTGTTCACTTTCCCTTTATACTATCAAACCAAGTTTGAGGTCTTGTCTTTTTACTCTTTAACCCACATTTAGAAAAATGTAGAGAAAAATCGACTCATTTTTTTCTTTTCTTTCTTTTTTTTCCTTTTTTTTTTTTTTTTTCTTAAACAGGTTCTCACTATGTACTACAGGCTGGCCTTGAACTCACTTATGCAGCCCAGGGTGGCTTCAAACTCATGGTGATCCTTCTGCCTCAACCTCCCAAGTGTGAGTGCTTGGATTATGAGCTTGTACCGCCATGCCCAGCTTTCCTTCCATTTTAAATTTGTTCCAATTTTTGTTTATACTGGGCCAGATCACTAATGGAGAAGGGAACTTGTATTGTCATAACACCATGTCCCACACTCCAAGTCTTCTCAAAATAGATG
>RJWT010048362.1:0-11163 GCA_004365215.1 Cuniculus paca | reverse complement strand
GGAGGCAGCCAACTATGGACCAAATCCTCAAAAAGCCATAAACTAAAGCAAACCTGTCCTCTTTTAAATTGTGGATGTCAAGTATTTTGTGTGAGTGACAAGAAAGTGACTAAGACATTCCTCCTCATCTTTCACACTCTAGGAGGGCAGCTTAGCTTGCTCACATGGTCATAGAGATGCTTAGAGACACATCTAATGTGAAGGCACTTTTCAAGACTATATATGCTTGATTTCCATCATTAATGTCCTTTGAGACAAAAGTCCCAGGGCAAAGGTCAAGACACAAAAAGACACTAACCAATGGCAAGCCATTACTGCAGCAGTTTCCTACCACTGGAAAGTGAAGGCTGATGGATGCTCACTGAATGGAGGGCTTCATGATCCAATGGGTCCAAGTGTTGCCAGCGACCCAAGTGTAGACTGGGTCTACACAACTTCCCCATTTATGTCTCTTGCCACAGTTTTCTATGAGTGAAAAACCAGAGCATTTTTCAGCTTCAAATCACCTTCACCATTTCTGAAAACATAAAATTCAAACCTTGCCATCATGATAATGTGAGTCTTATGTTTAAAGGTTCCAAATCCAACTTAATTTTTTAACTTCAGCATACAATTGCCATTTTCATAGTTTTTCTTCAACTTATTTTATTGAAAAATAAAAGCTAGTGTGATGAGCTAAATTGTGTTCCTTACTCCAAAATTTATATTTTGAAACCCTAACCCCCAATGTGATGGTGTTTAGCAGTAATGGGATGGTCAATAACTAGAGCTTTGGAGAAATAATCAGGTTTAGGTGAGGTCATGAGAAAGAAGCCCTCATAATGAGATTAGTGTCCATAAAAGAAAGCTCAGTTTAGGGTATTTTTCATGACTGCCCAAGGTGACTCAGAAATAGTTTATTTATCTTGGGGTGTTCTCACTTCTTCTTTTGGTGTCCTCTATGAAGTCTGGAAAGCCTAATTTGTTCACTTTGGAATTTTTGCTTTTCTAAGAAATGTTGTAAGTTTCAGAAGAAATCTTAAATCTCACCCTCTTTCTTTTCTAGCTTTTTAATGAGTGTAACTTTTCAAGCATATGCCAACATAGCAGCACTATGTCATTTTTACTGCTTTTTAGTGATCTTAAAAACTTTATTTTTTTTTACAAATGTTAAAACTATTTTAAAGGTCTAGGGAAGGTGTAATTAAAACAAACTACATGTGTGAAAAGGTAGTAAAATGTCAAATTTTTAAAAAGAAACTTTTTTTTTTGGAAAGTCTGACCGTCAGATGACCAGTTCATCTTTGTTTACCCAGAAGTTTTCCATTTTTATCATGGAAACCCTGCATTCCACGAAACCCCATGAACAGTGGTAATTCGCATAGCATTCCAAAGAAGTTTCCGAAAGATCTGGAAGACTCATCATTATTATTCCATAAAAATACGCTAATCTGAAATTCTGTTCTTCTTAGAAAAATCACCTTTTTTCCCATTAAATAGGGCAGATTTTTGCAAACACAAATCATAGTGATATTTCCCAGTCCTGGTCAGCCTCAATCATATTTGTGAGGGTAGTGAGTGGAAGGACGCGCCCCAGTCACAATGGGACATGTGGAGAATGAGGCTCATTCATTCTCTCACTCACACCTTGCTCCAATAATGACTCATGTCTCCTCAGTACCGTAGGGTGGTCACCGGGCAGCTGATGCTGCCCCATACCATGTTGATCTATGGAAGTTTAAACCTTCTTAGCTATGATGCCAGTGATCTCAGTACCCACAGGTTCAGCCCATAACAGGTCCAGAGTGTCCCAGATGGTTTCTTAACAGTAGACCCAGCAGGCTTAACCTCTCCTCTGGGTGGGATCACGATGACATTTAACTAATATGAGTTGAGTTGGAGATCTGCACCCCCACCAGTGTACCCATTCATGCCCAGTACCAGATTGTTTTAGACTGTTCCTGTGCCCTAGTTTGGACTAACATCTTTGGAAAACCTGTATCATATTCAAGGTTGCTCTAGGTAGGGCTCAGAAAATTTTTCTACAAATAGCAAGATAGTAATTTTTTTATTTTAAAGAGAATAAAACAGAACAAAACAAAATGGACAGCTATCTTCAACAGATAGTAATTATTTTAGCAAAAACAACCATAGACAGTACACAAATGAATGGGTATGACTGTGTTCCAGTAAAACTTTATTTATAAGAACAGGCAATGGGCTGAATTTAGCATGTGGGATGGAGTTTCTCAACCGTAGCTCTAGGGAAAGAATTGTAGATGCAAACAGGTGAAGTATTTCTGAGGAGTGTAATATAAAATCCAATTTATCCATCTTCAGAATGTTAAGAAACTCAAAGCCTTGGAATCTTGAACTACCTGGCCACTACAATCATTCACATTTTTGCTTCTTGCCCAGGAAATTGTGGACATGTCAGTGCAAGTCTCCTAAACTTTGTCTGAATGCTTCCAGAAAAAAATGTTCTGAACTATTTGAACATATAAATCAAGCTGAGCCAGTAGTTAAAGGCTTTTGTTGAAAGCATCATGCCATCTGAATGCTGTTTCTGACCTTTTTCAAATTTCTCCTTGAACTTGAAGACACTCACTTGTTCCATACATTGCAGTCTTCACTACTGTTTTCTTGCCAGCCGTGATACTTAAAATCTCCCAAGCCTCAAGAATTTTCCTGAATGACATCTTAAGGACACTTAAACTCACTCATTTAAAATTTCAGGGTCCTGTTTAACTATGCAGCAATTCTTACCTTTACTAAATTATCAAAAACAAAATGGTTTTATTACATAAATACTTTTCAGAGGTTTTGAAACTTATTCCCTGATTGTTTTCCCATCCTTTTCTCAAAATGTTCCCAAATAAAAGTGATCCATATTTTGCTAAATGTCTCCCCTGAAAGAGCATGTTTCTTCCAAAAATGTCTTGGCCACAGTTATTTTAAAAAGTTTGTCAGGCCACGTGAGGAGGTGCACACCTGTAAGCCCAGCCCTTGGGAGGCTGAAGCAGGAGGATCACCAAGAGTTCAAGGCCAGCTTGAAGTACATAGTAAAACCCTGTCTCAAAAACAAGAACAAAAAAAAGTTTGTCTGAAGAACTATCTCCTTTTTTCATGTTATCAAAGTCTAGGAGGAAAGATAACTATTTATCACATCAAAGTTGTTTTGCACAAGCCTATCTTGGGGACTGGTCCAAACAAACCCATATCACGTCTGCCTTTGGTAGGTGGCTTCCAGGGACACATATGCCTTTCCAGCTCTGCTTTAATGATTGCGGAACACTCCCATCACATCTGCCAAAGTGCCAGACTGAAGTGTGAAATTGTTGCAAACTCCTCCATGAATTTTTCATCATATAAACAGTACAGAGTTGCTCTCATAAAATTAACAGTGTCCCTGGTAAAACACAATATCTGCAATTGATATCCAACACCATTCCAGCATAGCAGGTATTTTGAGTTTGCCTTCACTTCCTCAATTGGTACTAAGTACAGGAAAGCAATTGTGAGTCCAGATTATATGAATTATAAACCACTCACTAGGAGAGGCTTAGAAATAACCCACTGCAGGAGACCTTTCACATCCATCTCATTAATTGCCTTGCTGATTTTGGAGCAGAATGAGGAACAACATATAATAGAGGTTGATGGTTCATTCATGCTGGCAAACACTTCGACACCCTCCTTTCCTGGTCAACCATAAAACTTTAACATAGAGAAGGAAACACATGAAATAAAATGAATGAAGTGCCAAGTTAAGCCAACCACATTAATGCATAAACCCTATCTCAACTGGCATTCCCCATTGCTTCTTGCTTCACACCTTCCTAAGTATGTAGCACACAGTAGCTTTTCTGAAAGCATCCTGCCCAAAACATAATTCTTTGAATACATTTAGGGTCTGCTATGGTCTGTGTTCTCCAAGGGTGCAGGTGTTGAAGGCTTGGTTCCCAGTCCAGGGTACTATTAGGAAGTAGTGGGACATTTAGGATGTTTAGGTGGAAGGAAGCTAGGTGTTGAGGGCATGCCCTCAAAGGGAGTACTGTGACTCTGACCCCTTCTTTTCCTCGTTCTCTTTGTTTCTGGACTGCCATGAGGTGAGCAGCTTTCTCCACCACATACTCTTACCCTGATGTTCTGCCTTGCCACAGGTCCAAAGGCAATGACATTAAGTAACCATAAACAGAACTGAAATCACAAGGCAAAATAAACCTTCATTCCTTGCAAGTTGATTCCCTCATGTATTTTGTTCCAATAACAGAAAGCTAATTAACTTAGAGACCAACCCCTGTAAACTACTTCAGCCTAGTTTTTCTTCTGTAGTGCATTCTGGAAGACCCTCTCCTTTCTATCTCTTAGAACTACTATGCTCTCTTTAGTCATGTCAACTTTGCATTGTAACCCACTTATTTTTTCTTTTTAATTTCCAAGGACTCTGTCTGATTTTTAAAATACTTATGAATTCTCCTTTGTTAAGGTTTTCTATTGTTCCCCTATTAACACTGCTTCCTCACAGTGTTTTTATAATACTGAAGCTTTCTTAAAAATAGTTTTCTAGGGCTGGGGATTTAGCTCAGTGGCATAAGCACCAGACTGGCAATTGCAAGGTCGTGAGTTTGATCCCTGGTACCAAAAAACGAAAAAAGTTACAAATAGTTTTCTTAAAATTGTAGATGTTTAAGAAATATGTACTCTTATTTTGAGTTGATGGCCTAGCCTAAAATACTATTGGTCACAAATCTATTTTTATTATTCAAAGTAGAATTTTATTCTGAACAACTATTGTGATCTTAGCAATACACAATGTATTAATAATTGTTACTCTCCTATTAGCCTGTTTTGAAACTGTTTTATTGGGTTTTTTCTCTTTAAAATAAAAAAATAGAATTTCATTTCACCTGCTTGTAACTGGAAGTCTTGACAATGGACAGATGGTGTTTGCTGAGAGGTGGGATCTGATATGAGGCTGGGCAGAGTATGCAGGTGATCACATGAATAGAAAAGGACCTCTCATTCTTCTTACCAACCAAATGGCTCTTTGGGAGTCTCTATAACAGCACTTTCTTAACAGGAACTCTCACTTTGACTTTCCCCTACAGGCAGAGGCTGTCTGGCATCTGTTGCACCTCTTTCATTTCTAATTCCTAGCTCTTACTTTAGGTGCAGCCCTGTCTCTGCCTCTGCCCTATTTTTAGCACAGCCTGCACCCTCCCCAGAATTCCCCCTGGTGCTTTGTAAAATGGGCAAGCAAAAAAGGCCTGCTTGGAACGGCTGCTACCAAGGAAGGCCTCTAATTACCATGATGGTCATTTGTTTGCATTTGTTGATTGACTTTCAAGTTTTTCTGGAGCTCTGTAGGGAAGAAAGTTTCTCATGTGAGATACGTTTCCTTCAACCTGTATTTTGTGCTGTACTTTTCCAACTCTGATTTCTTTGGAATGGCAAAGCCTCAAGATTTCTGTTTCCACGA
Source organism: Cuniculus paca (assembly GCA_004365215.1). Lineage (NCBI taxonomy): Eukaryota > Metazoa > Chordata > Mammalia > Rodentia > Cuniculidae > Cuniculus > Cuniculus paca. The sequence continues at coordinate 5,702 of RJWT010048362.1, read as the reverse complement.
TTGCAACATTTCATATTTTTCTGTCACTGTTAAGGTTAATTTCTCTCAAGAAAAATTTTCAGATCTCTCAATAGAATTTGAGGCAGAAGAAGAGACAGATACAAATGCTATATTCACTGATTTAAACACATATTTCAAGATGTCACTTACTCTAACAAAAGGTTTAACTCTTGGTAAAGACACAAGAAAATATTCTCTTTCTCTTCCTCTCAATCTGTCTCTCTCTCTCTCTGTTTTTCCCAAAATTTGAAATGATCTTTAAATGTACTATGGTAATCAATTTCATAGGTAAACAATTCAATTGATGTTTGAAGACATTTATGAATTGGATCTAATTTCAAATAATTCAGAAACACTGTGCTACACCTTATACAGTTCCTGCATTTTATCTATTTTTCAATGACTTGCCCAAGCAAGACTTGAACTTTATTTTTTCAAGATGTAGTTTATTCATCTCTATCACTGGTACCTAATAGTGGCTTGTATATGAAATGGGAATTCAGTGCACATTTGCTGATTTCAATTGAAGTGAAAGCATCAAGATTTTTAAGTCAAGTGTGTCTGACTTCAGAGTTTACCTAGTTTCCATCACACTCCACCATGAAGGCATTGCTTCTACTTTTCAGAGTTAAGAACCGTTGTCCCCCAGTCCAATACAAAGAAACTGTATTCTTAACACAGTGCCCTTCCTCTAGCCTGAGTCAGCTCATAAGTGAAAATGTACACATTCCATCACTATCATGGACATTTGTCACCAGGATAATTTCCTCAGTCTCAAACCCCAGAGAGGACGGGCAACATGTCTTGGGTTTGCTCTTTGTTTGTTCTCGTTACTTCCCTAAGCTTCTACAATCTTAATACATGTTTGATACATTAACTAGATGTGAAAATTGAATATAATGTCAAAAGCAGCAGCTATGAGACAAACAGTGGCAATCAGTTTAAACTGAGGTGATATCGATGCTGGAATTTGACAATGTCTAATCATGATTACCACGCAGTGCTTCAAAGACATCAGTTTATATAAATCAGCTTCTGCTAGCCCACTTGGGTTTGGGTTTAATTGGAGAAAAGACACAGGCCTATCCATGTATATATAAACACCTAAAATGGGCTGAAAGATGTAGCTTTAAGGATCATTCCAAAGCCAAGTCCATGAGTTTAGTTCTAAATCCTAAAGACTCTACAGGATAGAAGATGAAAAATCTTTCTGCAAGAAATGTTCTCAGACTTGGGTAGCAGCAGAGTGGCTTGGCTTCCCGGATGATAGGACCAGCATAACCCACAGAAAGTACAATGAGTGTAGTTTCCATCATAACTGTAGTTCTATAAATTGGTACATTGATAATAGGGGTCAATGAGCAGCAACACAATACCCACGGAAAACTTGATGCCCAGAAAGAGATGGTGGGATCCCAGAGGGTCTTGTGCAGGAAGACAGCAGATGCTAGCACACATTTGTAATTATTGTGAGCTCAAATGAGATCTCAGGACTTTTCTAGGGGGGCTAGAGAAAGTGGACTTCATGGAGGAATAAGATCATATTCAAGAGATAAAGCTATTCCCAAAATAATTAGAGAATTAATGTGAATGTTATCTCACTTTTACCCTCAGTGGTTGGGAATCTATAAAGTTTCAGATTTTGTTTTTGTTACTTTTAAACTGTTTCCTTCATTCTTAATATCATGCTTAGCCATAGTATCATAGCTTACTTGATAGAGTAACCTTTGAAGTCTAATTACCCTGATCAATATCCATTGTTGCCTTTTGCTAGTCTATTCCAAGCTTGCTGTACTCAGCATTATCATCTGCAAAACAGTAGGCTTGGCCCTTTTTAGCTACGGGTCAGCATCTGCAAATTTGATCAAACATGGAACAAAAGTATTTAAAAAGAAACATGTACAGTTTTTCTTGCTTGTCATTATTCTCTAAACAATACAACTATTTTGTACAACATATATACTGTATTATTTATTATAAGTGATATGGAGATGATTTTAAGTATATGAGAGGAAGCCGGGCGTGGTGGCTCAAGCCTGTAATTCCAGCACTCGGGAGACTGAGACAAGAGGATTGTTGGAATTCGAGATCAGCCTGGCCTACAAAGTGAGCTCAAGGCCAGCCTAAATGACATAGTGAGACCCCATCTCAAAAAGATGCTTGCCTGGCAAGCATGAGGTCATGAGTTCAATCCCTGGTGCCACCAAAAAGAAAAGAGGATGTGAGTAGGTTATATTCAAGCACTGCCTCATTTTATATGCTACATGAACATTTTTGGATTTTAGTACCCACTAAGGTCCTGGATACAATACCCCAAGGGTATTGTGGAACAACTGTATTTATTTCAAAACATCATTGGAAATAATGTATCCAATAACAGCAAATGGTTCAGAGTACTGCAAGCTGTACTTTTGTTGTTAGTATTCTAATTATTATTAAGTTTGTCTCCATTTCAGGCATTATATCCATTTATTCTACACTGCTTTTCATTTTCTCCACATTGTTATTTAGTCAAAAACTTAGAAAGGTTTCTGAAATAATCATGTGTATGCCAAAACTAGACTAATTGAATTTTCTCTTTGCATTCTGATAAGTAGCAGTGTTCATTCTTTGAAGCCATGTAAATTCTATAAAGAAAAAAATAAAGCAAGAACAAACAGAGTGAGAAGTGATGTTAGTTTAAACAGAGAAGTCAGGAAAGGCACTTCTTTATTTGTGAGAGAGCGTGAGATGTTCCAGCCCAGAAGCACTGATAAAAGCTGTAGAATTCTTGGCAGTAAGCAATTATGAGAAGGCTCCTTGATAGCAATAATTAAATTTTTAGAACAGTGGCAAGTGTAACTGAAAGAACCAAGCAAAAAGTTAGCTAAGAAGAACCACAGAAAAAGACTCCAGCAAAAAAAGCCCCACTTTCATTGGATCAGACTGAGCAGTTGATAGCTTGAGCTATTGTCAAAAGTAATGGTCGGCTAGGAATTGGTGGAGGCTAACAATTGAGTGTGCCACCAGCCTGAAGCTTACCCAAGTGTCCAGGGAAAGAGACAAAGGCAGTTGATTAATACCACACAGCATCCTGTCTGGGAAGGGGGTTCAGGGAATCTGCACATTGCTCTGAGCATCAATGTCACAGCATCTACAGAGCAAGTGATAAGAAATTCCACTGAACAAGCCCAGTGCTGCCTTTAAAAGATAAACAGGCAGCGAAACAACAGGAGCTCTCAAGGGAGGCAGGGAAGAAGCAGATTGGTATTCATAGATGCTACACTATATTATCAAAATGCCCAGTTTTTAATAAAAAACGATGACGTGACATGAAAATAAATAGGAAAGTGCTGCCCATAAACAGGGTAAAAACAAAAATCAGGCAACAGACACTCCCTTGAGAGGATCAGATGTTGGACTTATGGGAAAAATGATTTCAAAGTAGCTATTATAAATATTGAAGAACAAAAGAAAGCCTGTTTAAAGAATAAAGGAAGTTAAAAGGACAATGCCTTACCACATAGAGAATATGAGTAGATAGAAATTATTTAAATAGAGCAAAATGAAAATTCTAGAGCAGAAAAGAAGTACAGTAACTAAAAGTAGAATTTACTTTAGAGATGCTGTAATAGATAGAGCAGAAACAGAAAGACAGATCAGTAGTGATTAGAGAATCTGAAGAATAGAGAAGAAAAAAGAATAAAAACTATAGGATCAGATCAATAGACACACAAAACAAGCATTTAACAGTGCTCCATATCCTTTTGTAAAAACTAAATCCTGAACAAACTAGAAATAAAAAAGAATTTTCTCTACCTAACACAGGCACCTGAGATTGACTGTAAACAATGGTTTTGTGATATGAGTTTCTTTTTGAAGGGTTGGAAATGTTCTGGAAATAAATAGTAGTGATAGTCGCACGACATTGTGAAGATACTAAAAATTATTTGTAAAATCTTAACATTTTGAACATTTGTGTGAATTTCTGATTTTTAAAAAAATTCTTCAGAACCTTGGGTCAGGTAAAATTTTCCTGGATGCAATATCAAAAGCACACATGGTCCCTAAGTAACACAGGTAAGTTGTAGTTCATCCAAATTTTCTTTGAGGGCTAATAAAAATGTTCTAAAATTAGACTGTGGTAATGGATGGCTATGTGAGATTCAAAACTATTCAATTGTTTGGTCTGTGAATTATATCTCAATAAAGCTATTAAAATCATGGAGATTGTGGAGTGGGGAACAGGTGTAGGAAGCCAAAGAGGAGATGGGAGGTCCAGTTTCCAGGCAATTCTGCCCTCTAAAGATGCTAAATTCCTGGACTAGGCCTTCAGGTGGAAAAATGTGACTCAATTCATGAGATGTTTAGTAGAGAAAATCTGGAAAAGTGTAAAAGTAAACATGGGGATAAAGAACATGAGTCTGTAAATGAACATGGTTTTGGAATAACTCACTCTAATGAGCTCTTCAGAGACTGTCAGATCAGCCTAAATAAATAATGAGAATCTGCTCCTTTGACTAAGATGCAAAGTTATTCAGTGAGTGTTTTGCATAAAAAGCTACATCCTTCTTGATTGCTGTTGGAAACTGCTCAGAAATTCTCATTTAATTGTTTTATTGTGAAACAGGAAGTCTTGCCATGTCTTCTAAAACCTTTTTTCCCCAAAGTAATCTTGGTCAGGGACTTAGAGGGGAAAAACCCAAGCACAGGTGCTCGAGAGTCATAATAGAAGATAGGAAGCCATTTATTTCAGAATAGACATTTAAGGCTATTGCATTATTAACTTAAAGGATTTGGTAAATGGAGGTGTGAATGTGTAAGCAATTTTTTTCTCTCTTCTTCAGCGTATGACAATAGATAGCAAGATAGAAACAAAAAAGCTAAGTCACTGTTTTTCCATAAATACATGTTCATTCATGGGTAGCTATGTCTGAAGTGTATTTAATCACTTAACTAATTAATGGTTTATTTTACTTACAGCCTCATATCTTGTACTTCAGAGGTGAGCCTTAGTTCCATCAGTGAAATCTACCCTTTTAATTTATAACTTGTCTCCTAATCATTGATTTCTTTACAGAATGTACTGAGCCTCATTTCTGTACCTGAGATTATCTCATCTAAAACTCATTTTGTCAAATATCATTTCAACATCTGGTGTAGTGTATTTTCAGAATTAGCCTAAGGGGAAATGCTTTGCCTAGATAACAATAAAAATATTACTTAGAAACCTTCCTATACAGGCAAATGCAGTTGATGTGGGTTATTAAAATTTTCAGTTGGCTGTGGGCATGCCCAGATTTTACATTCATTGAAATCAAAGCCCATGTCCTATTTATTTTGTTATTACTAAGTAGACTTTTTGGTTTGTATTCATAGTTATGCTAAATTAGCACTGAATTCAATACTAATATCCAGACTAAAATATTATTATATTTGACATTTATGCTGCAGCAGCATTAGATTGTAAGAGTTTTTAATGTGATAAGCTATGCAAAGTGTTTATAGAAGCTTCAGGATCTTATGATCAGATATCTTCAGAACAGATAGCTTTTGGTTCCAGCAAGAATTTAATGTAGCTTGCAAAATACAGTGCAATAGAGTAAATTAAATTTTAGGTAAGCAAAAGTCAGGAAAAGGGTTTATTAATAAAGTTAAGGAAGAAAAAATTCTTACAATAAACCTTGTGTAGAAATTATTTTTAATCAAGTACATTATATATC
>RJWT010048361.1:0-11162 GCA_004365215.1 Cuniculus paca | reverse complement strand
GTGTTGTTGAAGTGAGGTGAACATGAAGACGCTCTGCTTCCTGACAAAGCCTTAGTGTCTTCTCTCAGTCCTGCAGACAAGAGGGCAGAAAACACTGGCTCCCACATGGACTGCTAGATGTGTGACTGTTGGTGCCTGTGTGATTGTTGACAGGATTAGGTCCCTGAAGAGTGAGAGACTCTTTCTTCTACCACATATATATTTAGAGTTCAGGAGTTCTTAAATTTAAGACCCCTAAGCCACTTTGGCAATCTGGTTTCCCTCTCAGAATAATATTAAATGTGTAAAATAAAGTACATATGATTACAAAGGAAACCAATTGTATTAAAAGTTACTATAAAATTGAGATTCAGTAGTATATCTGCTTCTTTATAAAAGTATTAGATAAAAAAGTTAAAGGTCAGGCTTGGTGGTACACACCTGTAATCCTAGAGTTTGTGAGGCTGAGGCAGGAGGATTGCTATGAGTTCAAGGCCAGCCTGGGCTACAATAACAAGCTCAAGGGCAGTCTGAACTACAAAGTAAAACCCCATTTCAAAACACAACAAAGAAAATCAAGAAATAAAGAAACTTAAAGACAGATTTGATACTTACCATAATCATAAATCAGTGATGAACACAAATGGTGTTGTAAAAAATCTCCAACTGTCTTGTAATATAAGCAGCTGTGATTGGTGATAAAATAAAAATTGGTGATAAAACACAATATCATACCTCTAATGCTACTGTGGTTTGCTTCCTATTCTGTATGACTGAAGTAAATGGGGACTTCAGTTACAAGTTGGTGAATATAAAAATACAATGTCTCCCATCTAAGATTATGGATTCTTCATGCAGATCCTTGGACAAAAATCTATGTTACAAACAATGCTGTCACTGAACTTGATTGGTTCCTGCTGTCCAACAGCTACCCACAGGGACCCAGGAGCAGGTACCAGCAACAACAGTGGGTGAAAGGAATGATTTCACCTTGGTCCTGGGTCCCCAGGAGGACTAGTTAGGAAGTACTAGCGCCACACTGAGGCATTTTGGAATTCAGTTGGTTAAGACGATTTTTGTATGTGTGGATGGGTGCTGGGGATTGAACCCATGGCCTTGTGCATGCAAGGCAAGAACTCTACCACTGAGACACATCCCCAGCCCACAATATGATTTCACTGAGGGTCAAACTGTAACCAAGGAGTGTGGTTGGAGCTTTGTGAAGCATAAGCTTTCCTTAGGAAATTCCATAAATTAATTGGGATGGAAAGATTGACAAAAGGTAGAAGGAATGTGTGTGTGTGTTGAACAAAAACTGATATAGTGTAGTTCTCATAGCCTACTTTTTAAAAATAACATCACAATGTAGCATGAAGAATTTTCAGTGTCAGCAGTTATAGGATGTTATTTATTAATTTTTGCAGTACTAGGGATGGAAAACATGGCCACTGAGCTATATCTCCACGCCCTTTTTTTTATTATTATTATTGAAATAGGGTCTGTCTAAGTTGCCCAGGCTGGCCTCAAAGTTGTGATCCTCCTGCTTCAGTACCCCCAAGTGGCTAGGATAATAGGCATGTGCCACCACACCCCAGTGAGTTATAAAATTTTATTAATGGCCATACATGATTCTATTATAGACGTATGCTATAATTTATTTCTCAGATCTGTTGTAGTCAGTGCTCTGATGAGTGTTGTTGGTTAAATCTACATTCTATTTTTACTCCCTGAGAATATTTCTATATATAGAACGGTTATACCACAATTTAGCAACAACCATAAGAACAATGCATATGTTAAGGACTTTTTTGATCAGTACTGTTAAATTGTCCTCCAGAAATATTGGTCAATTCCCTATCAGAACTCCAGCCCTGGCTTGAAGGTGGTTAGAGACTGAGAGGATGTCCCTAAATGGTGAGAAGTAACCGGATCCTACAGGAGGAAACAGGACTGAGCCCATGATGTCCTACTTTTCTGCCACTGGGCCAGTCTGTGGACTGGAACAGGGTCTTCAAGACCTGGGGTCCCTCATGCTAACTTGATGTAAACCATTTGGATGGACCAGCTTATATAGCTGTGCTAAGAGGACAAAAGAAGAGGATGGAGTCCATGTTTGGACTATGCTATGGTATACACAGTAATGAATATATATGACTCAGGGAGTACCATATGGCAAAAGCAGTTTACATGGAAAGGCATGAACAACAACAGCCACTTGGCCTATGACCTCCATGCCTAGCCATTCCTCCATCAATATTTTCTTTGTTCAAACGATAAAGGTCTGGGGGAGTTGCCGTAGTAGTGGCAATTGTTCCTCCTCTTCGCCTGTTTTGTTTCCTTTGTAGCTAGACAGTACATTCCAGGAAGAGATTTCTTTTAGCTAACCAACATCAGTAGATATGGGGAAAAGAAAAAAGCTTTCTAATTCTCTCTACTGTTCCAAACTATACTGGATTGTGACAGTCGAAGGCAGCCTATAGTGATGAGTCTTTGTTCTCCCTTATGGTGTTATAGATGGAAACTAGCCTTATTTTTTCATGCAAATAGATTAAAGATCTATTCTCTCTCCATAACCCTACCCTTCAGATCTGTAATTAGATTATTAATATCTGCTATAGTTTGAAAGTTTTCCCCAAAAACCCATGTATCAGAAACAATACCCAAATTCGTAAGTTAATGGTACTTGGAGATGGGGTATTTGTGGGTAGGTAATTAGGATTAGATCATAAGAGGGCTGTCCCATTATGACATTAGTAATGTTGTAAGAGGAAGAGCCTGAAACCAGCAAGTTTATTCTCCCTCACCATACAATGTCCTTCCCATGTTATGGTGCAGGGAGAAGGAAAGCCCTCCCCAAACTGCAGATGCTGGCCCCTGCTCTTGGAGTTCTCAACCCTCAGAATGTAAGCCAAACAAAATTCTACTCTTTATAAATTCCCTGGTCTCATGTATTTTGTTACAGCATCAGAAAATGAACAAAGTATCTTCTCCCTTATCTTTACTGGGATTCTGTAGGCTGTAGTTCCCCATTCATTACTCTAACGTTATAAAGTTGTATCTAGAAGACTTGCCATTTCCCATATAAATGTACACCAGGGAGCCCTGGCCCACTGTCCTCTTCCTCTCCAAACCCAGGAGAAACCTAAAATCTAAGAGGAGCAAACAGATCCTGGATTAGCGTTTGCTCTATGTGTGGGCATGTGTGTGTTTGGTAGAAGTTTTTGCTACTTTATTCAGACTGGCCTTGAACTCACTATGTGGCCTTGCACTCATTATGGCCTTGAACTCACTACGTGACTCACTATTGGTCTCCAATTTGCAGGGATCCTCCTGCCTCAGCTTCCCAAGTGCTGAGGCCTGTGCCACCTAGCTTTTGCTTCTCTTCATGGGTGCTTACCTGGCCTGCTTTCTCTCACTCTGGGCTTTCTGAGTATAGCCCAGAGAAAAGGGGCTTCTGACCATTACTCCAGGGTCACTTCTCTTAGAGGTGACAACAGTGTCCCTTAACCCTTGCAATGCAGATCCCACTCTCCCACCCTGGGGCCCCGTGCTGTCTCCCTGATCCTCTTCGCATTAGGCTTAGGCCAGTCTTTCTGTCCCTCTATTGCTGTTGACATGGGCGCTGTCCTTTCACTAAGGAAAGCAAGGCTCGGAAAAGTTAAATGGAATTTAAAACTCTGCCTGCTAGCCAGCCTCGGGACCGCTGCTTCATTTTACTATGGCTGTAACTGAACAGCTCTCATCACACTGCCCATCGCCAGTGGGCAGGAGATGGCCTGACGATCTGCATCGCGCGCACACGCATCCCAAGGCGGCCCGGCACGCTTTGCCACCCAACCCCTGCAAACACTTCACGATCTGTTTGGGTGGGTAAAATAGCGCGCATGAAACGCAGAGCAGCCCACATCGGGTCCAATCCGATCACGCTCCCGCCTGTGTCCCAGATGCAGCCCCAGGAAGAAAACAAGTGTCTGCGGAACTCGGTTCCCAGGGTCCTTCGGCGGGCTTTATGCTTCCCCCACCCCACTTTCTCTAGGGCATTGCCACGCCGCAACCCTCTAAGCCCGTCAGCTGGAGCGAAGGGTGGACCCCGGTTCCCGGTCGGGTTTCAGAGACCCACGCCAGGCGCGCTCCGGTCCCCGCCAGCTAGGAGTCCCGGGGCGCGGCGGGGCGCGGGGCGGGGAGGCGCCGGGCGCAGCCAATCCTCGGGCCGCCCCCTCCCCTGCCGCCGCGCGCCGAGCTCAGCCGAGCCTCGCCGGGGCGGGGGCGCCAGGCGGCGGCGGCAGCGGCGGCGGCGACGGAGGCTGCCGCGGGGAGGGATGGAGAGGGGCGGGGGGAGCGGAGCCGAGCGGAGACAGCCGCGGCGCTGCAGAGCGGCTGGGGCGGCGGCGCGGCTCCCGGTGCTGCCCCCGGCGCGCGCCCCGAGCCGGTGAGGGGCCGGCGGCCCGGAGGCCCCCGGAGCCATGGGCTGCATCGGCTCGCGGACTGTGGGTGGGTACCGCGGCCGGGCGCGGGCCAGGGCAAGGCTGCGCTCGGGTCGCCGCGCCCCCTCCCCCATCGCGCCCTGGCCCCGGGGACCCCGCGCGGCGCGCGCCCGGCCCTGCCGGCGCCCACACTTTCCCCGGGTCCGCGCACGGTGCCCACATCCCTCCCGTGCCCCCCGCGGCTCGTCCCCGGCTCCCATTGCCCTCCCGCGGGCGCGGTCCTCTCTGTCCCCGCGTCTCCATCCGCCGCGCCGCCCGGCTGTCCGTCCCTATCCATCCATCGCTCCTCCACCTCCAGGCCCTCGCTGGCCCGGGTGCCTCCTCGCCCCCAGTTTCGCGAGCATCCCTCGCCCTGGCTCGGCCCCCTCTTCCCCTCCGTCCGCCCTGGGTGTTCTGCCCCTAACCCTTCCCCTCTCGGTTGCCTTTTTCCGTCGATCCTGCCTTCCCTGGTTTGCTTTGTTCACGTGCGTTTCCCTCCGGGGCGGGGGCGGGATGCGCCCGGTGCCTCGGCCCGCAGGGAGCGGGGTTCGGGCGGAGGCTCCTAGGAGGGCGCTGGGAGGAAGAGGCCGGGCTCGGCGCGCCCGGAGGGGTCGAAGCCCGTTTCCTGCAGGGTGGGGTCCCCAGCGAGGAGCTCCAGGACGCCGGCACCTGTCCGCGGGGACGGCGGGGCGGGGCCGCTCTTTATTTACCTTGGACTGGGGAGGGGGGGAAGAGAGGCGTCTGGGAATCTGTCCTCTCCCTGCAGCCTCTGCGTTCCTGCCGCCCCGACCCCCCACCCCATACACCCACTGCACTCTCCGTTTTAACAAATTCATCCAGTTCTCTGCTGAAAGCCCCAATTTTCCCCTTCCCAACTCCCAATTTCTCCCGCCTACACGCCCCAGTGACCTCAGGCTGGGAGAATAATTTGTATTATTATTATAAACAAACTCGCTCCCTAGAAGCCTGATTTCTCTGAGACCCGAGTTATTTCCATGGAGACCCCCCTCCACCTCTTCTCCTCTTCTCTTGCCCTCCTCCTCCCTGCCCCCCAAGCCTCTGACTCAGCTCTGCCTCTTCCTCAAAGGCCACCTCCCCTCTCTCCCACTCTGCCCTCCCCATCTGCCTTCCCAGAGACTGTTCCTGGCTTGTCCCATTCTCACTGCCTGTGTTCACATGTCCATCTTTCCTCCGTGCCCCAGCAGCAGCGCCTGAACTGACTTATCTCGTCCTCCTCCAAGACCCTATCTTTGCAGGGGGCCCTACCTCATACAATCTCATGAACTAGTCTACCTCTTTATACCAGCTGCGTTGCTGCATGCCAAATGCCTCCTCACACCCAAGACCAGGTTCCATGCACCCCTTCCCAAGAAGTGACCTGCACCCTCAGCGTGGTCAGAAGATTTCATGTGCATGGAGGATCTGTGAGGGCAGGTGGTGCAGGCAGCCATGTGATGCTAGAATCTTGCTTCAATCACCTGAGCAACTCTTCCCCCAGATTTCACCAGCTACAACCCTGCGCTTAGGCCAGGAGGTGCTCTCCTTGGTCCCTCACTTTTCCAGTCAGCCTTCAAGCTCTGTCCTCCTCTCATTGTTTGTCTTCTTGGCTTGAATTCCTGTGCTTTTCATTCCCATTTTACATAGTCCTCTTGCCTCCTTTCACTGTCCTCCACCCCTCCTCTTGAATCTATCCCATCTTCCTACTGTCAGTCCCCCTCCATTGCCTTTGCTCTTTGCTTCTGGAAGAACACAGTCAAGTTCTTGTCTTTACTTCTTGCCTTGATCCCACCACATCTTCCTCCTGTCAGATCCATTCACTGGTTCTTATGGAGGCTTCTCCTTCCAGAGAAGATTCAGAGAAGAATTCCCCTAGAAAAGTTCTGCCCTTGTTTGTAGAACTAACTGGTGAAAAATCCAGCTCCCCCCTAGAAATGCTCAAAGGTTCCTTTGGATAGAACGGAGAATTGTTTTCCTGCGAAAACCCAACCTCTGATCCCCATCACGCTCCATGTCAATAACAACAACAAATAAGGCCATGAGTGTGCTATTTTTAGTTGAGCTAAAACTGAATGTTTTGGCTCAGCATTAGTATTTCCCTCACCAAAAATTTGGGGACTGTAGAGATATAGCAGGGAATGGGCACTCAGAAGGAGAAATAACTGCTGGGTTCAGTGAGTGACTTGTGGAAGGGAGGTCCCAGCACATGGGCCCAGCATTCTGTGGGACCCGGGGGAAAGAAAGTGAGCAGATAACCTTATGGCCACTTCAGGGAACGAGGTGATTGCAGTGGACTGGAAGGGCCTGAAGGATGTGGATCAAATCAACATGGACAGCACCAGCTCACTGCATGGGAGCAGCCTCCATCGGCCTTCTACGGAGGTGAGTCCTGTGAGGTCCACTGGCCCAGAGCCAAAGGACCTTGGAGAGACCCCAAGAACGATCATGAGCAAAACCTCCTAGTCTGTAGTGCATGATTTCTGCATTCTTTTCCTAAATTCCATGGCAAAGTCCCAAACCCTCCTTCAGACTGACACTTTTACCAATGTTCCACCCTGCTTTTCTGAAAACGCATAGCAAATGCTCCCCACTAAGATCTCGCTTCTCTGAGGCAGCCTCAGGAAGGTTTGCCTCACTTTGTATCTTCTGGAAGTCCCTCTGAGGAAAGTGAGACGAGTGCCCAGACTACCATTTCCTCTCCTGTCTCCTACAGCAAACACGAACTGATTTCTCCTGGGATGGCATCAATGTGAGTGCAGCTGCCCCAGCCCTCCCCGGTCCACCCTGACTCCTCTTCCTTGACTTTCCCGGGCCCTCTGTGGAACAGCGCTGCCCGTTCCAGCAGCACTGTAAATCCTCACATGCACCTCCCACCCTGCCAGTTGTCAAGGGGGGTTGGGGCTTCTGCCTCCTTGGGGCTCTTAGGGATAATGGTTCTCCATGTCACTTGCCCCGGTGCATATCCCCCTTGCTGGCAATCACCGACTCTTCGTATCTAAGGCACCCCTTACCGGCTTATCTCTCTGCCCCTCCTCTTACGTTCCAGCTCTCCATGGAAGATACCACTTCCATCCTTCCGAAGCTTAAGCGAAACTCTAATGCCTACGGCATTGGGGCCCTGGCCAAGTCATCATTCTCAGGTGAGACGGCCGGCCTGGGAAGTGCATGCAGACAGTGGAATACTTACAGGCTCCTGGTCTCAGCCTCATTGCTCCCCACACCCCTGACTTGTCTGCCCTTTCCCATCCTCAAGGCTACCCCTTCATATATGGGTCATGGGGGATACTTGCCCCGATGGGATGGGATCCTGTGAGACTCGGGTGGGGATATTGCATGATATTCGAGAGGATGTGGGGAATGTCTGGCCCCTTAGGGATCTCAAGAAGCATGAAGGACCATGTGACAAAGCCGACTGCCATGGGGCAAGGACGAGTGGCCCACATGATTGAGTGGCAGGGCTGGGGGAAGACCCCAACCATTCAGCCACAACACAGCCACGAGGCAGTGCGCAGGGATACAGATGCCTACTCTGACCTCAGCGACGGCGAGAAGGAGGCGCGTTTCCTAGCAGGTACTCATACCTTGAACCCTCAAGAGACACATTTTTGGGCTGATCAGAGACTGATCCTTCACCCTGTTCCCCTGTGATAGGATTGTCTCCATGCGTATCTTGACCATAAGGTTACAATTCCAATAGCTCAACTTGTAAGCATTTCTACTTGTTCATTCTGTAAGTGCCCTCACATATATTCTTATAATCTCAGAAAATGAGGGGAACTAGGACTTGTGGGTCCATGTAAAAGCGCCTCCTCTTCTGAACTGCAGGATTGTCCTATCCTTACACTCCCTTAGTATAGGAGGTAAATGCAGGGACCTTGGGCTTTGAAAGGCTCTGTTTCTACTCATTCCTGGAAGTGAAAGAGGCTTTGGGGAATCTCTTCCAGCCTTTGCCCATCAACATTTGGTGTCGCTGATTCACTTACTGAACTCATTACTTGTGACAGCCACTAGATGATCAGGGGAATTGGCTTGGAGATGGTGGTGTACAGAAGAGGAAAGCAGGACAGGTACGGTGGCAGGTACTTACAAGAGTGACAGAGCCCTAGTGGCAAACATCAGTGAGATGCCTAGGAAGAGGGACAGATTTGGAAGAGTAGGGAAAAATCTGCATTGGTGGTATAGATGGTGAAGGAAATACCAGTGAGGAGGGAAGACAGACATGAGGGGGTAGGCGATAGCTCGGGGTAGTAGCAATGCAGGCTTCAGGATACTCATGGCTTTTGCTAGAATAGGGATGTCCTCCCTTTTCCTTCCAATCCCTTGGGCTTTCAGCTTTATATCACCGTGGACCCACATTCCCTCAGTGCCACTTTGGGGAGTCTCTGTTGGTCTTGAAAGCTCCTCCCTGAATTCCTCTGCTCTTAAGCCACTTAAGACTAGGTTCAGTTCCTAAAAACCTCCAGTGAAAACTTCTGTCAATTCCTAACTTTAATCCCTTAGGGTATCTCAGCAGAAGGCCCCCTAACCTTTTCCCCCACACCGACTTTTTCCTTGGTTTGAGGCACATACAAAGGCTCTGCTGTTCAGCACTGTAGCTGCTGGCTATGTGTGGCTGTGGAGAATGTGAAATGTGGCCAAAGTAGAGATGTGCTATTCCTGTAAAATACAAACTGGATAAGTAGAACAATGCACACTATCTCATTAATATTTTTATATTGTTAATATGCTGAAATGATCATCTTTTTATGTATATTGAGATATGTTAATAAAAGGCATTTCACTTGTTTCTTTTTAATTTTTATAAATGTGACTACTAGAAAATTCAGTGACATAGGGGCCTCCGTTCTGTTCCTAGTGACCAGCGCTGTATTGGGGATCTCCCCATGTCTGCATGAGTCCCCAGGGAATCTTGCGGTGACTTTGTTTCTTGGTGCAGGTGTCATGGAACAGTTTGCTATTTCTGAAGCCACTCTGATGGCCTGGTCTTCCATGGATGGTGAGGACATGAGTGTCAACTCCGCCCAGGAGCCACTGGGCTGCAACTACAGTGACAACTACCAGGAGTTGATGGAGAGTCAGGGTGAGTAATGGCTTCAGAACCCAAACCGTGGGCCCGAGGAGCCTTTGCTCTTTATCTCTGTTTTCCTAGGGCTTTTCTTCATCCCCTACTGCATGTGCTTGTGTCTTACCCTCTCTTCTCTGTGCTGTCATGCTTCATGTGATGTTCCCATGAATGATGCTCAGACCTTCCCATTCTCTCTACAGATGCCCTAGCCCAAGCCCCCATGGATGGCTGGCCCCACTCCTATGTGTCCCAGGGCATGTACTGTCTGGGGTCATCAGATGCCTGGGAAGCAAGCGACCAGTCCCTCATTGCCTCTCCAGCTACAGGATCCTATCTCGGCCCTGCATTTGATGACTCACAGCCTAGCCTGCATGACATGGGGCCTTCCCAGCCTGCTTCAGGGTACTCTGCTCAGGAGCCTCCAGCTTTGCTAGGAGGAGAAACTGACTGGGCACCAGGGGGCAGTGGGGTGGACCTGGCCAGAGGCCCTGTTGAGGACGAGAAGAGGCCGCTGGCCCCTGAGGAGGAAGAGGATGCTGGATGCAGGGACCTGGAGTCGCTTTCCCCACGAGAAGATCCTGAGGTGTCCACTGCTCTCAGCCGGAAGGTGTCTGACGTCACATCCTCAGGTGTGCAGTCCTTTGATGAGGAGGAGGGCGAGGCCAACAACTAGCTTCCTGTCTCCCCTCTCCTACCTGAGGGCATGGTTGTAACCCATACCCTCCCTTGCCCCAAAGCACAGCTGAGCTGGGCAGAAGACAGTGGAGAACCTGGGAGCTTCCAGCTCTCGCTCGCGAAGTGGAGGACCAGTAAGGCATACACTCAAATTCACAGGTCCAGAACTGAGACCCAGGCCGCTGGATGGCTGTGGGAGACAAGCTGCAGCTACGGGTTTTTGGGTCTGTCCTCGTGCATCGTGGGGACAGCAGTGCAGAGTGACCATGCTGGAGACTGGATCTCAGTTCTTCACTCCCTGATTTCATCTTCCAGGAGCCTTGGCTGTGCTGTTTGAATGCCTCCTTTTCCATTTCACTCTTGCTTTTCCTGACTGTTTTCTCTGGCTGTGAGGAGCAGACCTCAGGGGCTGTTGGATATGGCTTGAGGTGCGCAGGGAAGTGGCCTGAAGGGCATGTTTGTGTCCAGGTGGATGGACCGTCTGCCCTCTGCAGGGAATTTGGCTCCTGATCACAGGAGGTGGACCTGGCAGCTGGGGGCACAAGCACGATTCTTTATCTCAAGGTCTGCCCAGAGACAAGAAGGTCACTGACGAGACCAAGAACAAATGTGGCCGCTTGTTCTGGGCTCCTGAATGTCCTGGCTAAAAGGACGATCCTAAGGATCAGAGAAAAGACTCACCTGGGGCTGACTGCTTCAGCTCTGGCTCCCCTTCTGCCTTCTTCATCCTGCTCTGGGAGCCCAGCCCTGAGGAGAGTGAGCAGATACCAGTCTCAAGATATGCTGACACAGGAGGCAGTGTCCCTGCCAGTGGGGGGAGCATGAGGGCTGGGTCTCCCCCTGACCACCCCTAATTCTCTGGAGCTGTTTACACTTTTCTCTTTGCCTTTTCTACATTTTTATAACTTCTTGGGGCCTCAGGGTTGAGCAGGGTGGAGGGAGGATTCCGGTGCTGTCATTGCCCCGGCCAGGCTGGGCTGGTG
>RJWT010048360.1:0-11167 GCA_004365215.1 Cuniculus paca | reverse complement strand
GTAGAAAAAACTTTGGTCCTTGAAAAATTTGAAAGCAGTAATTTTATTACGGCAGAGCTCACCTGTAGCCTTTAGCCTGGGTTTGGGCATTTTCTTTTCTTTTCTCTCAGGTTTGGACTTCTTAACCATCTTTTTGTTTTTCTTTTTTGAACTGCCATAGTCACTATCATCATCATCTTCCATTAGGAAGTCTTCATCACTGCCGGAATCTTCTGAGAGGAAAGAAGAATTTCAACGTGCAATTTAATGTACACATCCTTCCAAGCGAACAAAGGGAAAGAGTGCTAAGCGTGACTGAGGATGAGATTTGGGAGTCAAACATGCTGGGTTCTATGTGTAGCCGCACTTGGTATTTGGCTGGAATGGTTGCTGTGCTATCTGTAAAATGGGTTTGGCAGACACCTCACATGAACGTGACTCACTTGTCTGAAGAATTGGTTGAAAACAGAAGAGATAGAACAATGTGAATAAAAACTGAAACGATGAAATCATTTTTAGTTCTTTTACTCCCATGTAGTACTAGTAGACAGTAGGAAAAAAGTGAACTAAAATTGAACTTTTGGTCTAATTTCAAAATAAATGAAACGAGAGTACTACAGAATACATATAAAATGACCCAAATAACCTCTGAAACATCTAGAATTTGAAATTACTGTTTTTTTGTGTGGGGAGAAAGAGATCTATATCCTCCTCTGAGAGGCTAAAATACAAATCTCAGTCACTGTGTGTAACTTATTCTAATACTTGCTCACTTAGTGTTTGTCAAACATTTTTTTTTTGGTACCAGGAATCAAACTTAGGACCTTGTGCTTGCCAGCAGGCACTTGTGCCACTGAGCTATATCCCCGGCTCTCATTTAGTGTTTGAACACAATGTCTTTAAAGGGTACAACCATTACACATGGTAAACAATCACGGGAATCTCTGAACTCTTAAAAACAAGCTGGGGATTTAGCTCAGTGGCATAGTGCCTACCTGGCAAGTGTGAGGTCCTGAGTTCGATTCCCGGTATCCCTCTCCCCAAAAACCACAAAACATTGTTATCAACAGTCATGTCTCTTAAAAGGAAGTATCTACTTAATTTAAAGGAATAGATGGAACATTCAGCACTTAGAAAATACAAAAATAATTAAAGTCATAAACTACAATCACTAGCCAGCTTCACGTACTCTCCTGGAATGGTGCCTCGTCCTCTTCCTCTTGTTCCTCCTCACTACCTGCATCTTCCATAAGCATCTCTCTCTGTTTGGAAGCTGCTTTGGATGCTGCCTGCCGCTGCTGGCGCACATTTTTATGATCATCTTTTTCATCTTCACTGTCCTCTGTAATATAAAAGGTTCATGATGCAATGACGGAATACCTAAAAAAGCCAACATCATGGTGTACCTGCAGCTTTCATTCTATGAGAGTAAATCCTAGCCTTAAAAATTCCTGCAACATTCACAATCGGAAGCGGACGTTCACCAAAAAGAAATGTGAACAATTCTATACGTACCCATCACGCACATAAGAATAACTTATTTTGTTTTAAGGAATAATATAAATCAGACACGCATGTGTAAACATTGTATGGTCTCACTAGTGTGAGAAGCTGAAAGAAACAATATATGTACATGTATATGTATATACAAAATATGTAATGTATATACCATTGTTACCTGCTAAAAAAATTAAGGAACAATGAAGCTGATTTAAGGTATGACCATATGCTTCCTGTAACATAGTTCAAATTTTTACCACTGTTTTCCATAAATTCTCAATTATATTCAAATTCATGTTCACTGCTTTGCTTTTACGGCACTGGGGACTGAACTCATGACCTCGCACTTGCCAGGCAGGCACTTATGCCATTGAGCTAAATCCCCAGCCATTGCTTTGCTTTTAGAAGCTACAGTCAGAAAACTACTACTGTAACTCCAGCACTCTAGGAGACTGAGGCAGGGAGATTGTAATGCAAGTTCAAGCTCAACATGGGCAACTTAAGCTGGGACTGGTGGCACACACCTGTAATCCCAGCACTTGGGAGTCTGAGGCAGGAGGATCATTGCAAGTTCGAGACCAGCCTGGGCTACAAAGTGAGCTCAAGGTAAGTCTGAATGGCATAGTAAGACCCTGTCTCAAAAAGACAAGGGCTGGGGATTTAGCTCAGTGGCCTAAACATCTTCCTGGGAAGCATGAGGTCTTGAGTTTGATTCCTGGTGCTGCAAAAAAAAAAAAAAAAAAAAGGCAACTTACCAAGACCCAAGTAGGGAAGGGGTACTGCGGATGTGTGAAAGCCTTAGGTTCAACCCCTAGTATCACTGAACACACACACACACACACACACACACACACTTTACAATGATTAGGGCATAAATGTAAAGAGAATTTTAATTCTCTTTTCAATCTAGAGAGGATAAGAGAGAAATCTTTATAGATATTTAGATAAATTATCTGAGGTTTCTGGACAGGCTTAAAAAAATTACTTTCAGAGTCAGAGATACAACCCAGTGGTAGAGCACCTGCTCAGCATGCATGAAGCCCTGGGTTGTATTCCCAGCACTACACTAAAAAATATAACAAAATAAACCAGGTGTGACTCTATTCTGTTTCATTTTGTTTGGTTATATTTGCTTCAAAATAAAATAAATAAAGAAAACAAACTGGGTGTGATGGCTCTCCCGTAACCCTAGCACTCAGGAGATGGAGCCATGAGTTCAAGGGCAGCCTGGACTACACAGTAAGTTCAAGGCAAGCCTGTACTACGTGGTAAAATGCTGTCTCAAAAAACAAAAACAAAACTAACAAAAAAACCAAGTCTGGCATGGTGGTGCACGCCTGGAATCCCAGTATTCTGCAAGGCTAAGGAAGGAAGATCAGGAGTTTGAGCTTAGCCCAAGCAACTTAGCAAGAACTTGCCTTAAAATAAAAATTAAAAAAAGACTGGGGATGTACCTCGGGGTGAAGGCCCTAGGTGCAATCCTTAGAGCCATGACAAATAAGCAAATGAAATTTTCACATCTGATTAATTTCTAAAAAGCTTTTTCAACACACAGTCGTGTTTTGAATAAACCTGGTTAAAGGGCAGGCTGCCAGCCTACTGGCTCTAGGCCAAGCTCCACCTGCAATTAGCCTCTACCTATAGTCTTCTTGGACTTTTTGGCTCCCTCATTCTGTTAAGTGTTAGCTATCATTCTTCTGAAAACATTCCTAAATGTTTTTTTAGGCTTCTTGGCCTTTTGGCTAAGATCATGTGTGAAACACTCCTACTTCTATGACCCTCTCCATATCCAGTATTCAAGTGATCACTTTAACTGCCAAACCTCATGAGGCAAATGGAGACTTAAAGCCAGCATAGGTGGACTTTATACTACACCTACACAGTAGGAGATGTGCTGATACCAAAACTAAGTACAGCCATATATTTTAAAGTGCTCAAAAAAAATCTAATTTTTTAATTCAAATTAGGGTTTTTAAAAGCAAATGAATGAAAGTATATACTACATTATCAGTTATCACAAGTTAACTAGATAATCTAAAAGGCTAATATAATTTATTTTCAATGTAAACAGTCAAATAAATAGGAAGTTAACTAAATAGAAAGATAGGCAAAGTAGCTCTATATAAGCTTGAATTTAATGCAAGATGCCTACTCTCTATATATTAACCAGTCTCATAAAAGGGGAGATCTAGGAAGACTAACAAGGTCAAAAATGAAGTGGCTAGGAGCAATAAGAAATAAAATTCCCAATTCTTTTTTTTTTTGTCATCTTTTTGAGACAGGGTCTCACTATTCAGTTCAGGTTGGCCTTGAGCTCACTTTGTAACCTAGGTTGTTGTCAAACTTGCAACAATCCTCCTGCCTCAGCCTCCCAAGTACGTGTACCACCACACCCAGCCAAGTTCTCAGTTCTTAAAAAGGATAAATTGAAAAACAAGTATCATCGGTAAACCATTGGAATTGAACACTGTATTATTCGTCCAGTAATTTGCATGAATTCTTTCAAGTTAAAATACTTGGAAAAATCTTTCTCAGTGGCTGTTTTAAAACTCTTTCCCAACTAAAAAAAGTTGGACTAAACGTACTATTTTATTTTGCTTTTCAACCCGGAGTTGATCACTCCTTTTTTCAGACTTCTATTTTCAGCCACATCATCTACATGTACACACAGACACAGACACCCCCCACCCCCAGAGTTAGTTTGAGGCCTATTACTCATGTCAATGCTTTCGATCTTCAATCTTAAGCATACATGAAAACAATCTAAGGATACTTAAACAAACCCTCAATATCCTACCTAGACCTACTGAATGAGCAATCTTAGGGTAGGTAGGACTCAGAATATCTATTTTGTAATAAGCCACCAAGACTAAGAATCACTATTTTCTCTTTGAAGATGGAAGTATCTTTGCAGTGCGTGGATACAAAATTGCTTTTTAAATGTCTAATGTGGAAATATATGCATAGGTTTGTACCTGTCGTAATAAAAATAGTTTACTACCTGCTGAATGAGAATCATCCTTCTTGGTCTTCACATCTTTTTCTTCTGAGTCCTCACTATAAGGCAAAGGAGAAAAACAAAATGCTTAAAAGTCTGAGATTAATGTATAAATGAACACAAATTTGGTATCTGACTAAGAACACCAAAAAAATACCTGTTCTATATATAAAATGTTCAATTTCACTCCTTAACATCTCTGATCAGAGATGTTAAGGAGTGAAATTGCTTCCATTATTTGCTCACTTTACTGGGCTGCTGGTGAATAAAAATAATTTTATCTATGTGGAAAACAAATTGCAAAGGAAAATAAAAGGTATCTCAACATAGGCCTATTTATAAGATTTAATAAAAAAAATCCTCTATAGAGAGGTAGGAAATAAAATCACTAAAATAGAAATAAATCAATTTAATTATTTCCTAATAATGATTTACTAATAAATTTTGTTTCCAATATGAGTGAATTCAAGACTATTCTGCAAAATGAGTTAAGGAGCTTCAAAGTTCAATGGGAACTTTCTAAAAATAACATATAGCCATACATGTTTTATGTCCTCAGCAAGTCCTAACTTGGGAATCTGGGATCTAGTGTCCCACCTTTGTCACTAACTGTTGTATTATGATCTCAGGCAAATCACTGATGCTCTTCAGTGCTAATATCTTATGGTTTCATGAGAAATTCTGACAACACTTTCACTAAAAACCGCCTTCATAGCTTTCTGTTCTTACATAGGTCTTATAAATTACTTTTGAAATTTGTCATAATCTAGACCATATTCAAAAGACAAATTATAGAACCCGAGATTCCAAACAGCACAACCAAAAATAAATTCATTGGCTCACTCACTGGTACCGGGGACTGAACACAGGGCCTTCATCCTCCCCCACCCCCAGCCCTTGGTGTATTTTTTAAGAAGGGTCTCATTAAGTTGCTCAGGCTGGGCTTACCTGCACTTTTCCTGCCTCAACTTTGCAGAGTGCAAGGATTATGGGTAGCTGCTACTATAGCCAGCCCACAAATACTTCTTTATTGAGCAGCCTGAGTCCAAGACACTTTACAATCTGAAACTTGTGACTATTCTGTGTTAATGTTTCTGTGCAAAGTAAGCATTGAGTGGGTGTAGCTCAGTGGTAAAGTGCTTTGCATATATGAGGTCATTGGTTCTATCACCAGCACAACAATGCATTTAATTCATAAACTGATGATGAAAAATATCATCATTTTTTGGGTAATTTTAATGTGTGCATAAAGCCTGTTAACCCTTGAACACCATTAGAGCAACATCAAGTGAAAGCTGAACTTTTTTTTGTTTTTGTTTTTCTGAGACAGGGTCTCATTTGTAGTCCAGGCTGGTCTAGAACTCAAGGTGATACTTCTGCCTCAGCCACCTGAATGCTGGGATTGCAGGCGTGCACCACCACACCTGGCTTGAAAGCTGAACTTTTAAGTGGAGAACAATAGAAGAATTAACATTGCACTGCTCTGAAAAATATACACAAGGTATTTAATAAAAATGGTGATAAAAATTTGATTTATCGAGCCAGGCGTGGTGGCACATGCCTGTAATCCCAGGACTCGGAAGGCTGAGGCAGGAGGGTTGTTGTGAGTTTGAGACAAGTCTGAGTTACAAAGTGAGCTCAAGGCCAGCCTGAACTGCATAGTGAAACCCTGTCTCAGAAAAAACAAACAAACAAACAAACAAAAACCCTCAGTAATTCCTAACATTAGAAGAAAATGATAAAATCAAATGATTATACAAGAAAAAAATTTAGGCTAGATATAATGACATTAATAAGACACTATAAAAGGCCGTGAAGCCAGGCGTGGTAGCTCACGCCTGTAATCCCAGCACTTGGGAGGCTGAGACAGGAGGATCGTTGTGAATTTGAGACCAACCTGGGCTACAAAGTGAGCTCAAGGCCAGCCTGAACGGCATAGTGAGACCCTGTCTCAAAAAGACAAGGGCCAGGGATTTGGCTCAGTGGCCTAACTGCCTGCCTGGCAAGCGTGAGATTGTGAGTTCAATCCCCAGTGCCACACACACATACGCACACAAAATAAAAGGCTACAAACAGCTCGTTACTAGGAAAAACATTAAGTGGAGATAATAAAAACTGGTTGGGCTGCAATACAAAACTTGGCTTAAAGCCAGATGTGGTAATGCACACTTCTGAGGCTGTGGCAGGAGGATGGCAAATCTGAGTCCAGGCCGGGCAACTTAGCAAGACCCTATCTCAAAAATATTTTAGAAAGAGCTGAGGATCCAGTTCAGTGTGAAGGCCCTGGGTTCAACCCCAAGTTCCAAAAACAACAAAAAATCTGAAGGGCTAAAGGTGTAACTGTGGAATATTTGTTTTCCAATAATAAATTTTGTATTATTTTCCCTGAAAAATACATTTCTGAAATTTTCCAGCAAAGTAAACAAGTTACTGATATAAACGAACAAAAAATACTAGGTAAACACATATTTAATAACGATTCTAGTGCACCAAGATTCTCAGACAAACTAGTAAGAAATATTTCATTTCTTTAAACTGCTCATCTCTAAAAGTATTATTTGGAAGTGTTACAGACCAATAGTTAAAAAACACACAGTGGGGTCCAACAAGCATGATTTCAAAATATCCTTGTCCATTTGCTGGGTAAACTTGGTTAAATTTCTGAGGCCCTCTAAATTAACAATAATTTAAGAGAGGTACTGTAAGAATTAAGTGATAATGTATAGAAAGTACATAATATTCATAAATGGTAGATATCATGACCACCACCATCAAGTAGGTCTCAAAAATTCTGAGTGTAAGAATGTGTGTCTGCTCCTTGAAAAAGAGAAGTTAAACCAATCACAGTAGTGCACACCTGTAATCCCAGCCCTGGGGAGGCTGAGGCAGGAGGACTGCAAGGCCCAGCCCAGCTTGGACAACACAGCAAGACCCCACTTAAAAAAAAAAATTGCATAAAATGGTTCAATTATTTAAACAAAGAATTATTTGAGACAGTAAAACTCAGAAGATGATGCAGCTTAAGATTCTACAAGCTTTAGGCCTGACTCTACTACTCTATTAGTGACTTATTGTGAGAGGCCACTCGCGCTTTGCTATTCATGACAGTGTAACTGTGAGCACTACACTAATTCTAAGCCACAAACCACATACTTAATCTTTCTGGTCATGTGCAGAGGTCTGAGGCAGAGTGAGGACATTCCTGGACATCACCTTGGATTCAAAGTTGAAGCCCAGAAAGCTCCAGGACTGAGGAGGCCAATCCCTCCACTGCCCAGAGCACAGTCTGAGACAGTGTTAAGACGTGCCGAACATCCAAGGGGAAGCCAGTACTGTACCTCCTGAGCGCCCCGAGAGTCCACCACTGAGAGATCAGAAACTGCCCTAGCTTCAGAGTGAAGAGCAAGTGTTATAGAAACAAAGCCTCTTACCTGTCTTCCTGTGAGTTCTTTCCAGACCGCCTCTTATTTTTAGCTTCTCGAGGAGATGACCGGATTTTCTTAGTGGGAGGACCTGAATCTCTTTCATAATCTTCATCTAAACAGAGCATTTTTCAACTTAACTGTTATGATATTTACATGTTAAAACCACCACTATATTTACTGACATTATCATTCTCCAAATGGTTTCTTTCATTTTAAAAAATTTTCTACTTGTCTAATTTTGACTCCATTTATGCTATTACCCCCTTGTCCTCACCCAAATATCTTAATTGTTTTTAATTTATATTTCCACATCTCGATACATTTATATTTAGCTGAAGATTATTAAAGTAATACTACACATTACATGCATTTCAGAAAGTAAGAAACCTAGTCCTACATCCTAAAACAATTACTGTCATCAAGCAAATTAGTTTTAAACCAATGTGTTAAATAAATACACCTTATGTATTCTGGATACTCAGGTAGCTCAGGAAAATACCTCCAATTTCAAAAGTCCTATAAAATTCAACAAGATTACTCTATTAAAAGGTGATTATGGCCCAAATTGTGTACTGCACCATCACATACAATGGTAAGAAGCAGGAAGTGGTCTGGAGCTTCAGCAATTACTAAATGGTTGGATAAGTTATAAATATGAAAAATAATAATCATTACTAGGGATTTTTAAAATAATCGTTAATAACATGAGAAAGAGACTCCTAAGTACAAGTAGAAGTAAGATAGGGACAGAATCCAAAACTCTGGAGCAAGACCTCAACTACATTTTTTGTTTTGTTTTGTTTTGTTTTTGAGACAAGGTTTTGTGTGTAGTTCTGGTAGGTCTTGAATTCACTATGTAGCCCTGGCTGGCCTCAAATTCTGGTACAGAGGCACTGCTGTAACAGGTATCTTTCTCTCTCTCCTTGTTTTTTTTTTTTTTTTTTTTTTTTTGAGTCAGGGTTTTACTATGTTGCCCAGCCTGGCCTCCAACTCCTGGGCAAGTGGTCCTCCTGCCTCAGCCTCCCAAGTACTGGGATTATAGGTGTGAACAACCATATTTGGCTTCAACAATTTTTAAAAGGTAAAAAGGTGAAAGATTAGGAATTAAGGAAAAGGGTAAAATATAGCCAGGAGACCTTGAATGTTATCTTTGCCTCCATTTCTATAAATGTTAATTGAGAATACATCTCATAATAACAGGAACTGTTCTAAGGAATAAATTACTAAACATGACCATTTAGAATAATTCCTGGCATGCGGAGCAAGAATTTAACTATTGTTACCTCTAGGATATAGGATTATGTATCAGTTTTACTTTTCCATATGACTTTCTGTGTCTTCTAAGTTTTCCCAAAAAGCACATACTACCTTTATAAACTTGTATTTAAAATAAAGGATAGGAAAGGGAAAGAGGGAGAAAGGAAAACGCACCTGAAAAATAATGAGTTTTAAAGACACAACACTCATTCTACGTGCATGAGCTCATAAATCAAAGTAGATACACAAAATAAAACTCTCATCTTACTTTATTATGCAAAAACCTTAAGCCCTGCCCAGCCTCACCCAAGGTACAGGTTTTATTATGTGTAATACTCAGTTCACAAACTTAATGTGTTCCTTGATTCTGAAAAACATGGCTATGTTTGTGTTTGCATGGGAAAGACAGCCATGGTCATGGGTGTCACCCAGTTCAGTTTGCAAACAAAAGCATCTGTGAACAGAGGCAGCACCTCTCCCTCTCCCTCCTCTTCTTCTCCCTCCCCCCCTCTCCCTCTCTCTCTTTCTTTTTTCTTTTTTGTCAGTTTTCATATCTTGTCCAGCTTGGCCTCCCTGGGCAAGTGATCCTCCTGCCTCAGTCTCTGGAATGACTGGGATTACAGGTATGTACTACTGGGGTGGCAAGCAGAAGACATTTTTAAGTAACAGACAGGTGTATCAGAATTACTGGACATTTAACTTTTGGATTCTAACACTATGAAAAAAATTATTATCAATGATTTACCAAAAAACCCCACTAAAATCCATGTAAGTTCAACTTTTAATTTGGTTAATACAGATAATTTGAATAAATATTGTAAGAATAAAAATAAATCTTATTCCAAAAGCATCATAAGAAGTACAAAAACAGTCAGTCCTTCACCAGTCAGTCCAATGAACAATTTGTTGAAATCACAGAACATACCTGCATCATCAGACTCCTGAAACTGTGAATAATCAACGACCTTCCTATTTCTGTAGAAAGAAGGGACTAATTAAGATCATAAAAATGCAAGGCTGTTCTACGATATCAAAACACATTTTAATTTCATAAATGGAATTAAAATAGCTCTCTAAAGATAATAGTAATAATTAAATTATTGTTTTGTTTTTCTGAGACAGGATCTCCCTATGCAGTTCAGGATGGGCTTGAACTCACTATGTACCCCAAGGAGACCGCAAACTTGCAGAGATCTGCCTGCCTCAGCCTCCCAGGTACTGAGGGCATAGGTGTGTGCCACTTTGCCCAGCTGAAAATTACCTTTAACGGCCCCTATACTTCAGCCCAATTAATTTACATTTTGTCACAGCAAAGTGCAACTCAACTAAAAGGTATTTATTTCAAAGTGTACTTTTCATGTTGCTCATCTTTGTGTGACAGTTCAAATACCATTCTTCCACACAAAACCAGCTCCCTTAACATTTACAGCAGTCAAGTGAGCCAATTCACCACACATATTCATTATCACAGAGCTAAGAGCCAAAGTTGTAAATGTTTTTTATCCTTACTGCTATGTACGAACATAGATACTTGATAAAATTATTAAGCCTCCCCCACAAGGTGCAAGGTATTTTTAACTACAGTAAGGTTAAATTATGGTAACACTAAAATATGCCTGACATGCAAGGGCAAAGACAACAACTGGTCAAGTCCAAAGGTGCTTTCTGTAACTGGTGCTGGCACTGAAGTTAAACCCAGGGAGCAATATGCTACACCCCCACCTTTTTTTTTTTTTTTTTGTGGCACTGGGGCTTGAACTCACAACCTTGCACTTGCTAGGCAGGCGCTTAGGCCGCTGAGCTAAATCCCCAGCCCTCCCACCCTTTTTTGAGAGTCCTGCCAAACTGCCCAGGCTAGCATCAAATTTAGGATCATACTGCCCAAGACCCCTGAGTAGCTAGAATTACAGGTGTGCCTCACTGCACCAGGCAAAAAGATGCTTTTTATTAAAGGGTATGTAATTTTTTTTTTTTTGTGGTACCAGGGATTGAACTCACAACCTTGCGT
>RJWT010048359.1:0-11159 GCA_004365215.1 Cuniculus paca | reverse complement strand
ATGGTTCTTTTTAATCTCTCTCTAGAATGTCCTTTAGTAATCTTTGTAGGGTTGGTTTGGTGGTCATGAATTCCTTGAGTTGTTCTTTGTCATGGAAGTATCTTGTTTCTCCATTCATTTTGAAAGAAAGTTTTGCAGGGTACATGAGTCTGGGTTGGAAGTTGTTTTCTTTCAGGACTTGCAATACTTCACTCCAGCCTCTTCTTGACTTGATGGTTTGTGTTGAGAAGTCTGCTGTGATTCTGATGGGTTTTCCTTTATAGGTGATCTGTTTCTTTTCTCTAACAGCTTTTAATATTCTGTTCTTGTGTTGAATTTCTGGGATCTCGATTATTATATGTCTGGGTATAGATTTGTTTTGGTTATGGCTAGCTGGAGTTCTATATGCCTCACTTATTTGAATGTCACTTTCTTTTTCCATGCTTGGGAAGTTCTCTGAAATTATTTCTGCAAAGAGTCCTGATGTCATTTGTCTTGACCCCTGCTTTTTCACTCACATTTTTAATTCTTAAGTTATGTTTCTTTGAGTTGTCTTGCAGCCGTTGAATTGTTACTTCCTGGTTCCTTGTTAGTTTTCAGAGATCTTTCCTTTTGCAATCACAAGCTGCACACCTGTCTTCAAGGTTTGAAAGTCTATTTTCAATTTCTTTCAAATTGTTTTGTCAGCTTTCAGTGGAGTTTTTAATTTCCTGGATATCTCTTTGAATCTGTTTCATGCATTCTAAATCTCTCTTATATTATTCATTCATGGTTTCCCTCATTTTCCTATGCTCCTCTATTTTTCATCTGTGTCTTCTTTAGAGGTGCTTAGCAATTCTTTTATTATGTTTTTCATTTCTTCTTTTACCTGGAATAGTATTTCTGTTCTAATTTCTTTTATAGCCTCACTTAGTTGTTTCTTTACTTCAGTTGACATCACTTCAGACATTTCAGGTGTGCGACTCCCGATCTCTTCTGTGTTTACCTCTCCTGGACTTGCGCTGCTTGGGTTGGATGCCAGGGATTGCCTTTTCCTTCTTCGTCTTGACACATTCCTGGGTTCTTCCATACACATGGGTAGTGGGGTCCCAGGTTCTTCTGGCATTGGTTACAATTTCTCTGAAGTGAGACTGTTTGGTTTTTCTAGCCAGGGCTGGCTATGGGTATCTGATGGTGGGCACCTGTACTTCTGTACTGAGCTGGGTACTGGCCCACAGCGGCCCTTAGAGTTTGCACGGGAGTGGAGCCAGCCAGGGCCTGTGGACCTAAGTTGGCTGGGAACCTACGAGATGTTCTCTGAAACCCACACGGTAGTGGGACTCAGTCCAAGCAACTTACGTGAGTCTGCACCCAACCTGGAGCTGCTGGAAGAAGCTGGCAGCAGTCCTGGCCCTGGGGTTATCCTGCCTGACTCCAAAGTGGCTTCTGGCCAATTGCTGTCTCCCGCAGGAGGACTGAGTCCTCTGTACTCACTGCCACCAGTGCAGACCTATGTCCACTGCTCTCCTCCACTGCTGCACCTCTCCGCAGAGACCTCTGGGGTTGCCAGCAGCCACCGCCACCACCACAACCTTGCATCCCCAGGCTCCAACAGCTCCTCTCACAGGGTGAGTCTGGCTCCAGGCTAAGGCGCTGCCAGCTACCATCTTATTCTTTGTTTTTCTTTGTACTGTCTCTGCGGGTTTCAACTCACATTTTAGATTCTTCCTGGGTCCAGGGGACCCACTTCCTTCCTTCTTGTCCTCCTCATGATGCTGTGTTCCAGCATCTGGACTGTTTCTCTCAGAGAGACTGTTTACTCTGCTGCTTACTGTTTCGCCATCTTCCCAGAAGCTCTGCCAACATTTGTTATTAACAGATTTCTTGATATTAGCCATTCTTTCTGGAGTAAGACGGAATCTCAGTCTTTTAAACTTGCATTTATCTACTCCTTCTGAGAAGTGTCTATTCATTTCAGTTGCTTATGTTTTGATTGGGTCTTTTATTTTGGGAGAAATCTCATTTTTTTGAATTCTTCATTTTAGATATCGGTCCTCTGTTTGAGGAGTAGCTGGCAATTTTTCCACATATGATGTTTTGATATATTAAAAAACATTTCTGGCCAGGGAGGAATGGCTCCTTACTGGGCTACTCAATGCTTAGGGATGGCGAAGGACTAGTTGCAAACGTGGCTTTAAGGTTCTATTATGCAAGCCCAATCCATATCTCCCCTATCTGGCCCACCTGAGCACAACCAGAGGCAAATTCATGTGCCTTAACCATTCCAGAGTCAGGTAGAGGCAATCAGAGACCATCCCTGTAGCTTACGGGCTGACAGTAAGGCAATCTAAGCAGTCTTAGCAGCTTGGCATGGACACCGCAATAGAGGATCTGGCTTCTGCCCTCCCCTCACTCCTGTCTTTTGCTGCTTGGCCTTCGTGGTGTCTTTCCCCTGTGGCCCGGTGTGACCTGCAATGCCTCCTGTCTCTAGGGCTGTGAGTGTAACAAATTTTGTTTTTTCCTAAGCCTCTCCTGTTTCCTCTGGTGGCTGCTCTTGGCTGACCATTCCATAAAGGAAACAAGGGAAATGTAAATAAAAAGTCTCTAGAGGTTACAGGTGTTCATGCTATTCCCCAAACACACTTGGGAGAGTTTGTGTTATTGCTCAGGAGCAATAATGTTTAGCAAAACCTCAGAGAGGTTTTCCCAGCCCACAGATGCTGGGCTTGTCCACGCATGTCGGTCTGGCCCGCGGCAAGCTAGTGGGCACAGTGCATTTAAAGGCTTGAAATGCATGCCAGCTTGTACTTCTGTCTCCTGCAAAGAGCTTCCTTAGGAAGTTTTGGTCCAAAGATGATTGAAATACACTTAACCCAAGCTGCAGCTGAGCCCCAAGCCTGCTGAAGTCTGTCTGTATTGGCCCTAATCCCAATGCTTAGTGCTCCATGCTATTTGGTTTTGGATTGATTTACCACCCAGTACCACACTATTCTTTCTTGATATTCATATAAATGATTCTCTCTACTTTGGATATTTCTCCTGTTTCTGCCCACCTGGAGGGAATCCTTTGTATACGTCCAGCTTCACATTCAGATATCACATATGCTGTGAAATCTTTCTGGATTTGTTTTCCATTACCATACACACAGAGATGCAAGAGGTTTTTAAAACACGTACTTTAAAAATCTTTCCACTTTCACAACAGACTACTTCACCTTTGGCCACCAAAGTATGCAAGGATTTCTTTCTTCTACCAGCAATCACCAATGAGGGGCCATACAATTTAAACTCACTGCTGACCCCAGCTTCCCGGAGTTACCCACAGATCCCACAGGCGAAGGGCTCAGTACCACGAGACTGATCCTACTTCCAGTGCTGGTCATGCAGGAAGTTGGGTGTCACCTATACTTCTCACTAGAAGGGTCACCTTCCACACCTTCCACACACCTCCACCGGGTTGGTCACCTACAAGAGCTCCAAGCCCAATAGTTGAGGGATTTCTATGGAGGCTTCACCACTTAGACATGATTGATGATTAACTCAACCTCTGGCCCCTTTCTCCTTCCCTGGGGGTGTGGGGCAGGGTTGAAAATTTCAAGCTTCTCATCTGGGCTTGGTTTTTCTGGAGGGCAGGCCCTAATTCCCAGGTCACAAAGTCAGTGCATTAGAAACCCAAGACACTCCTACCACAGGGAATTTCCAAAGGAACCAGGAGGCCAACTCCTAGAACAAAAGATACACCTAGCCCCAAGGTAGCCCAGGAATTTCCAAGGGTTTTAGGATCTCGGTGCCAGGAACCAGGGCCGGAGACCAAATATATATATTCATTATATTCCAACATCACAGTAGTAGCACATTCTGTTTTCTGTTTTTAGTGGCCATGCTAGTAGTTACCTCCCTTCAGTCACCTGTCACTAATCTGTCTCTTCCTGCCACATGTTACCCAAGAGACTGGTGATAACAACAAATGTAGTCTTCGTCTTCAAGGACCTAGCAAACCTTTTTAAAAAAGCATCTCCAATTCAACATTTATATCATTTTGTGCTATATATTTTTCTTTTATATGCTGAATTCCACAAAATAAGTATCATGTTTCAGTTTTATTTTTCTATCCTTAAGAAATGTATTCACTAATATAATTAGATTTTTAAAAGTTCCTGCTTATAATTTACCTTCTCATTTTATCAAAGCTGACCACACCACAGGGAAATTCAGAATGTCCCTCTGCAGGTTGGATATATGAGCTTGCTGAAATAAACTGCCACAGGAGAAAAGCCACCACAAATTTATTTCATCATGGCTTTATGTGACACAGGAGGCTTCAGATTAAAGACCCAGGGTGAACTTTTTTTTTTTTAATGTTGTTGTTTCTTAAGACAGGGTCTCACTGTTCAGTTCAGGCTAAACTTGAACACACCAGGCAGCCCAGGTTGACCTCAAATTCTTGGAGATCATCCTGCCTCAGCCTCCTGAATGCTGGGATTACAGGCATGTGACACCACGCCCACCACTGAACTATCCATTTTTACACCTAAGGTCCATGATGCAAGTGCAGTCATTTAAAAATAAGAGTAGAGAAAAGGTCTGAGCAAATAATATGCTGAGAGGGGAAACCCAGTGAATCCTGTCTGGGCAGATTCTTCTGGTCTATGGGGTGGCACTATCTCTTTCCGGTATGAGGCAGGACCCTTGTGGGGTCTTGAACCTTATATCAGACAAGTTTGTCAGAGGATTTCTTTAAGGCCAAAAGGGAAGCAGAAGGTTAATGACCTTAGTTTTCATGGCTCACCGATTCACAGCTGCCTTGGGAAAGAGGAATTGTAATTTCTGTGGTTAACCTCAGAGGAGGCCGAGGGGTAAAAGTCCTGGAAGCAGATCAGAGAAGTTCAGCTTCTAAGGTTTTCACTTTGGGGAATCATTTTCAGAGCCTCAGCAACCATATTTCACACAGCCACACAAGCACTCCACAGATCTCTTCTCCCCTGCTTCCAGGCTTTCTCTGTCACAGATGCAACGCCTTTTGTCTCTTTCAGCTAATTATTTTACTAGGGACCCCTGCATTCCCTTGCTACCTCTGGAATTCTCAGTCTCAGACATCTGTCCACTCTAACCTTCTGCTGCAGAGGTGAGACTTCCATTGCTGCCTCTCTGTGCACCCTTTCCCTCCTCCCAGCAGCCCCATATAGAGATGTCCTGAGTTTACAGAGGTCCTTATCTAGGGTTTGTGCTGATGTGGTTTGAAAATGCCACTCACAAAGGAGTCATGTAGTGAATTAGGACTGTTTTTCCTTTCTGTCTAATTCTTGGTCTTCCTGGTTCTTGTTTGCTGTTTTTGCTTGTTTTGTTTTTGAGACAGATTCTCCCTCTGTTGCCCAGGCTTGTCATGAGCTCCTAGGCTCCGATGATCCTCCTGCCTCAGCTTCCCAAGTAGATAGAAATACAGGGGTGTGCCGCTGTACCTGGTTGCTCATTCTTATATTGTCATGCATTTAGGTGCATGAGGAGCTCAGAATTTCATATCCTTGAAGAAAACCCTCTGGGGGTGGTTTGCTGACTGTTCCAGTCTGCACTGCCCTCAAATTCACTGAGAGCCAGCTTTGCTTCTCCTCTTTTGGTACCCACAAGATTTCTTCTTTCTTCATTTACTCTTTCACTTTGGTGGAGCACATTGTAAGGACAAATAAAAGTTAAAAGTTTGGAAGTGCTGTGTACATCTGCAATCCCAGAAATTGGGAGGAAGGAGGATCGTTGCAAGTTCACGTCAGTTAGATGAGGACTAATTATTCAAACATGTATATAACATTCTGTATTTCTTTGATGAAATAAGAAGGTGAGACTTCTTTCTGTCTTTGCAGTCTCTTAGCAGACTGCCTCTGCTATCCATCACATTCTGGTTTCCTGCTCAGTTAGTAATAAAACTTTTTTCTTTTTTTCTTTTTGAGACAGGGTTTCACTACGCAGTTCAGGCTGGCCATGTGCTCACTTTTTAACCCAGGCTGGTCTTGAACTTGCAACAATCCTCCTGTCTCAGCCTCCCGGGTGCTGGGGTTACAGGCATGCTCCACCACACCTGGCTCTCTTTTCTTTTTCTACTATATTTGTGGGGAGATTTTTCTGGGTTGGGGGATTTTTGCTGTATTTCCCCCTTAACAACCACTAGTGGCTTCCTGAGATAGGAAGATAAACATTTGGAGATAAACATTTTGTTATTACGTTACTGATGTGATTGTAGTGGTGCATATCTGCTATAATCCTAGCACTCAGGAGGCTGAGGCAGGAGGATTGTCATGAGTTTGAGTACAGCCTGGGCTACATGGCGAGCTCAAGACCAGACCCTATTTCAAAACAAACAAAACAAAAAACAAACAAACAAACAAAAAATGCTTTTCTGAAAGTATCTTTATTCTACTCTCAAACTTATTTGGTTTCATTAAGCCTAAGTTTTCTTCAGCTGGGAATGTATTTTCTTTACACTTTGATGGGTATTACTCCATTGTCTATGTCTTCCAGAGTCGCCCTGGGGAAGTCCCAAGCCATCTGTCTCACTCGTGGTCTCCAGGACCTGACCTACTTTCCCCTCCGGAAGCTTTGGAGGCCATTCTCAGTGTCACCAGTGTCCTACGGTGTCACAGTAGTGGGCTTTGGGGTGATTGAGTCATCATGAACTGGAAATGCATTTTTTAGTTCTGGGAAATCTGCTTGAATGGTTTATTGAGTTATTTCTTCCCTTTCGGTGTCTGTTATTTTTATTTTTTTGTGGTGCTGAGGATAGAATCCAGGGCTTTGCACATGCCGGATAAGCATTTCACCCCAGCTCTGTTCTCTTTGTGCGGAGCACCTATGATTCAAACTAAGCCTCTCAGGCTGGAGTTTTCCCTTCCCTTCTTTTCTGTCCTGGGGATGGAGCCAGGGCCACACACGTGCCAGGCAAGTGCTCCACCACTGAGTGACATCCCCAACCTTTTTAAAACTTTGAGACAGGGTCTCATTAAGTTGTTCAGGCTGGGCTGGGACTTGTGATTGTCC
This sequence comes from Cuniculus paca, assembly GCA_004365215.1. NCBI lineage: Eukaryota > Metazoa > Chordata > Mammalia > Rodentia > Cuniculidae > Cuniculus > Cuniculus paca. Next base: position 4,175 of record RJWT010048359.1, on the reverse strand, counting down.
TGCCTCAGCCTCCTGAGTAGCTGACACTACAAGGTGTGTGCTACAATATCCTGCTCTTGTCTTTTTATCTTTTCTTCCATATTTTCCATTTCTTTGGATTTTTTTCCTTGTACTTTTTGAGGCATTCTCAACTTTATCACCCATTTCTTCTACTTTGTGTCTCGGTTTTGTCATCATGATTTTAATTTCTAAGTGTTCGTTTTGTTCTCTGGATTTTCACTTTACAGCGCCCTGTTATCATTTCATGGATTAACACTGCCCTCTTATTTCTGTGCGGGTGCTCACGGTAATTTTTAAAAGCTCTCCGGCCTTTGTCCGACTGTCTGCCCTGTGTGTTTTGCGGTAGACATGTGGGGCGGCCTTGCTCACACTGCAGAGCGCGCATGCGCAGCTGGTTGACGACCCCCGAATGCAGAAGCCGGTGGGCTTCAGCTATCTGAGTTCCTGGCTGGAAACACTCCGGTTTCCTTTCAGGGTGGCGGCCAGCACCCCGGGAACTGAGTTGTTTTCTCCAGCCTGGCGCCTCCCAACGAGACCCTCCAACTTGGCCTGTTGAACCAGATCTTGAGGCCTCTGCAGAGGAGCAGAAGCTCTGGGACCTGGCTGCCGGAGCTGGGGACATCTGGGGGGTCCTCCAGGGCTTAAGCACTCTCCTTACGTTAGCCTTTTCCTAACACTGCAGGGAGGTTGTGAGGGCCGGGTCTGCTCCTGAGTGAGGAGGCAGGCACTCTGTATCCAACAGACCTATCTTGACATCATAATAGGGTCGCATTAGCCACGACCCTCCGGCACCGCACTAGAATCTCTAAGTCAGAATTTCTTTGACATCTTTTGTGATAGGAGATAAACCTTTAAAACCCACATTGAAGCGATGCAATCGTGTCCATAGATTTATGTGCGGACTTGGAGCACAGGTTTTGCAAAAGTTGAGCTCCTCTCATCTCCATGGCAGCTGGAGAGGCCGTGACAGTCCTTTAGATGTGTGTTCATGGCAACACAGATTGGCTCCGTGAAGGTAGCGAGCAGCTTTCTATCTTCTCCTTTCTGACAGCGCTGCAGGTGCCTCTCCGGACACCACGGGGCTGTCTGGAGGCCAGGAGACGCGGCCCAAGGGCAGAGGAAGTGGAAGTATCTCCTGAGACCCGAGTTCCATATTCTGGGGAAGGGGGTTTGAGAACAACTTCTCTCTGTGCTCTGCACGTAGTTTCGCCCCAGTCTCTGGGCAGGGGATGCGTGGGGCGGCCCTGCCCCAGGTGATGCTCCCGGTGGAACAGGAATTCCCCTGGATTTCCTGCGCACTGGGCGGCTCCCCGCTGAGACAAACTGCACCGCAGCGCAGCTCTTGGACCTCGACTACTTCTGGATTGGAGCAGCTGCCTGCTTATCCTCTTTCTGTGGGAGTCCCGAGGACGAGGACGTGGGGGGTGGGGGGGTGGTGGTTGCCTGTCTATGTGTGGGGCTCCCCCGTCTCTTTTAAGAGGAAGGCAGGACAGGAGGCAGAAATGTGTCACTTCCAGCTTTTATTCTTGGTTCCAAAGTCGTCTGGGAGCCAGATCATCTGCCGAAAGGGAAGTGATTAAGAATTCAAGTTTACATGTTTGAAATTCACACTCACTAGTTTTGAATGTTAACCTCTTAAAATTATTTTCACTTCTGCGGAAGAAACCTTTTAAGGCAGAGATCTGTTGTAAGTGACCCAAGGGGTGAGAGCAAGGACCAAGGGAAAGGGAAATGGGGAGAGAAGACGCTTTGCGAATTTAGGGAAAAAATTTTATACTGTAATTAGAATAGGATCAGAGACGTTAGATCCCTAGATAAAAAAGGATGTGTTGGCCCAGCTAACATGGATGGCAGTTTGAGAGCCCTTCTGCCACCAAAGCACTGAATTTCTAGTTTGGGCTGAGGCGTTAGTGGGAAACTGCAATGATGACAGCCACCCCCAAGTAGCCTGCCCCACAGGGACCAGATGGTGAAAAGAGTGAAACTGGGTGCAGTGGTACAAAGGTCGATGCTAAGGGCACAGCAAAGCCATAGGCCTCCTGAGAGAGAAAGGAGAGTCCAGGGAGGGATCCCGATGCTTTTTTCCTGGAGGTTCACTGGGGAAATGATGCCTACAAATAACCAGGACAAAGGTACTGTTTGTCCACTTTTTGTTTGTTTGTTTTTTTGAGACAGGATCTCCCTATGTAGTTTGGGGTGGCCTTGAACTCACTATGTAGCCCAGGCTGGCCTCAGACTGGCGGTGATTCTCCTGCCTCAGCTTCTTGAGTGCTGGGATTACAGGTGTGCACCACCACACCCAGCCTGTTGGTTCATTTCTAAAACAATACCAACATATCTAAGGCAAGATAACTTTACAAAGAAAAGAGGCTTATTTAGCTGAGGGCCTTCAGGTCCCAGGCCTCGCACTGGGTTCTGCTGGGCTGTGGTGAAGGCCTCCTGGAGGAATGTGTCTTGGCTGTGGGAGTACATGAGAGGGAGTGACCGTATTGTAGGGCAGAAAACCTGTGAGGGAGTCAAGGCTCAGGGCTGTATTTTTGGAGAGGGGTGAGGACTGGGAATTGACTGAGTCCAAGGCTTTCACATTGAGCTATATCCCCACCCTGTTTTTATTTTGAGACAGGATCTCACTAAGTCACTGTGTTGCCCAAACTGGGCTCCAGTTGGGGATCCTCCCGCCTCAGCTTCCCAGAGTGTGGGATTACAGGTGTGTGCCACCTCACTGGGCTTCTGATTCACTCTTATAACAGCTCACTCTCAAGAGAACTCACTCCGTGTCCCCTGGGAATTTAATCACCTCCTAGGGCAGTGTTCCCGGTGACCTAATCCCCTCCCCACCAAGGGCTACACCATCTTCCAACATCACCACCCCAGGGACCGTTGGGGGGCAAACCACTTCCAAACCATATCAGGTCTGAAGCAAAGTGTGTTTCATGGCCTTGGTACAAACAGGACCAGAACCGCCAGCATCACCTTGGAGCTGATTAGAACTGCAGACTCTCAGGCCCATCTCAGTCTGCACCAACGTGTGCATCCTAGTCAGTTCCTCAGATGATTTGGGGGAGCGGTTTAAGGAACTGTTCTAAGGTTCCTGATGCAGGGCTCGAGAACACTCAGAGGTAACAAAGGCTTACGAAAGATTCTGGAGATATTCTACTCATAGTTTGCTAGAGTCCATGAGTAACTGAGTATGGAGATCTAAGGGGCAAGCAGAAAGTGTTAGCACAGGGCACCCCTTGCTTGGTGCTTCTCAAGGCTTGGACCAGGCTGCTGTTTTCCTGGCTGACGTCAACCTTTTAGACTTCTACACAATGCCCTGTTTGGCCATGTTATCACTGCCTACTTGCGCAAGTGATTTCTATCGGGTAAATGCCTGTAAGTGGGCATACTTAAAATCTTAGTAGACATTACCACATTTCCAACAAAAAAGTACACTCATTTGTATTCCCTCTGACTGTGCTGAAAACACATGGTTCAGCCTCTTCCTTGTGGTACTTATTATCTCTTTTTTAAATTTTGGCATTTGGGTACATGCAAAAGTTATACTTAGTGATTCAAATTTACATTATCAAAAGGTTGAACTTTTTGTTTAGTGGCCTTTAGAATTTTTATCCCCTGTAATTAATGTGCTCATATACTTCTCTGTTTTTTCATTGAGGTAGTCATTACTGGTTGGTATAAAGTTTTTGGGTGTTGGGGAATTAATTTGGGCCTCCTTTATATATGATATATGTATTTTATTTTGGTTTTTATTTAAGACACATACTCTTTTTTCTCACGCATGACCATTTCTATGCTTAGAGTACAGATATTTAAAACCATCAGGTAGGGCCTTATTATGGTTTGTGTCTAGATGTCCCCCCGCAAAGCCTCACGCAGTCATGGGGGCGCAGGCTTTTCAGAGGTGCCTGGATCTAGAGCATGTGATGCTGGAACTTAGGGTGTGGGATCAGTTCACTGATTGGTTTGGCTCCTCCCTAATCTCAGCAGCCTGGATAGAGTATAAAAGGGGCAGAAAGATGCTGTTAAGGTCGCTTGCTGCTTTTGCTGTCTTCCGCTGCCATGAATAGTTGCCCCTCTGCCATGCCACCTGCCTTGGAGCCAGACAATTATGAACTGAAACCTCCACAAACTGTGAGCTAAATAAACTTTCCCCTTTTTAACTTTGGGTGTTG
>RJWT010048358.1:0-11158 GCA_004365215.1 Cuniculus paca | reverse complement strand
TTATACACTAAAAATTCAGTACTTCATTTTTGAAAATTTTTCCCTGTTAAATGCTCATAGTTTAATATGATAAGACTCATAAAATTAAACTTAACAATTTTTCAACAGAAATATTCTAAAAAATAAACATGAGTTTTATCATGAGTTTATCCTTTAGACCAGGTTTCTGCACCTTGCTGACAAAATTAGTCTTAGGCTTGAGGGAAAAACATGAACAGTTTCGTAGCTCATCATTTTTACCTTTGATAAAGGGTTAGTTATTAATAATGAGCTGCAAGTTATAAATAGGCGAGTGGGGTCATTGTGAAGTAGCTGTGAAATATTATAAAAGGTATATTTAAAGCATACTTTTTTCCATTCTCGTACTACCATTTCATTTGTAAGATATAAGTGTTTGGGTCATGCCCACAGTTTTGTGGGTATTCTTGAGGTCTTTCCAATTCTTGGTCCTGTTGTAGATAGATAGGCCAGCAGGGGTACGGGGAGGGTAGATAGGCAAGACACACTTACATTTTTTGCATGGTAATATTAAGGCACAACCAAGACAGAGAATTGGAGCAAGAAAAAATAAATTTACTTTTTTTTTTCAAAGTATTTACTATAATATAGTTGATAGGATATTAGAGTAATTTCTAAGTTCCAAGTTCTGTGCATAAAAAAAGACAGGAGGTTCTCTAAGGAAGTCACCCAGGTTTATGTCATAAATTCAAGTACAGTTACAATATTTGAGGCAGTTTTTGAGTATCTGGTGTTACAGGGCTCAAAATTCCATTTACTTTTGTGTCATACCCAGTTTTTACATGGAATGTTTTTTATTAGAAGGTTTTAATGTATATATGAGGAAAATATGTTTAATATGCATTATAAGCTGTTTTTTTTTTTTTTGGCACCAGGGATTGAACTCATGACTTCACGCTTGCCAGGCAGGCACTTAGGCCACTGAGCTAGATCCCCAGCCCTTGTCTTTTTGAGACAGGGTCTCACTATGCCATTCAGGCTGGCCTTGAGCTCACTTTGTAGCCCAGGCTGGCCTGGAACTCACAAGATCCTCCTGTCTCAGCCTCCCAAGTGCTGGGATTACAGGCATGAGCCACCACGCCCGGTTTTGGTTTTTTTTTTTTTTTGAGACAGGGTCTCGCTGTGCATATGTATTCTTCTTAATCAAAATTTGCTTAGAGGAGTCTTTTTCTGTGAGAGGTATAATGATAAATAAGATTTTTTGGTGGAGTGCAGGGGTGTTGGGACTTGAACCCGCTAAGATTGCTTTTATTCTTAGTGAACTTTAAAGTCTTATATGATAATTTGACTTCATAAATTCATAGCTTTAGATTTATATGGTACCTACTGAACACATCTGTCTTCAGATCTGAAAAATCTACTTGATAATATAAATGGATGTTTTCTGAGAAAGCCACCCATGCTGGTGGGTGGCCCAGACCAAATAAGTGTTTTAAGAAAAAGTGACATGGAAGAGGGAAATTGCTGGGGGTCTTTGTCAGTGCCCAGTGTAAATAAAGATACACACTGTATTATATGCTCTTTAATGTATGCATTGGAGTTCTCACACAGGATTCAATCTTGGCTAATGACACAGTTATGCCTGTAAAGCAGTTGTCTGCAAACTTTTGAGTCATAATGCCATCAATAAGATTTGAATTAATGGGCTGGGATGTAGCTCAGTTGTAGAGCACTTGCTTAGTATGTGTGAAGTCAGGGCTAAAAAAAAAAAGAATCCATGGGCACAGCATATGCTTCCTTTATGTAGGACAGTTTACTTTTGTGCTCCTTGTTATTAATCTTACTTCCTCAGGCCCATACTGAAGAAATTTAAGTGTCTTGTGGTATACACTGCACTCTGGAGGCCACTACTCTAAAAGGTCATGTTGTACAGTAGCTTTTGGGTATTGGGTAGTATGTTGCATAAAAGAATGGAACAGAGTGAATTGTAGTTTCATCTTTGAATTTTGAAGAGGCCACTGAAGAATTGATGAACTGAGAAGTTTAAGTTCTGGGTCTGCTTTCTTCTGGAAGTTTGTAAATGAGTAATCACATTGCATTAACATTTATTTGTGTTCACTCTGCACTCTTCTAATCACTGTTATCTATTCCACTTAAAACCATTTTACTGATGAGGAATATAAGTGCTTAAGCAGAGTTTTTCAAGGTCTTTGACTCATAACTCTTTGTTTTTATGCTTTTCCTCTTTTGAGAAGCTTTGAAATCTCTTCATTGTGATAGGAAAAATGTGTAGGCAACAAGATGTTATAGAGGCTCTTTAGTGACTAAAGGGAGAACAGAGACTGTTTCTTGAGTAATGTTTCCTCATACATCTAGTATCGTACATTGTAACATGCTTAATAAAATGTGTTACAGAGTTATGCTTAGTATGGAATGCATGGGATTTTAAGACACATGTACTTAGATTTATGTCTCAGTGCTTTTACTTCCAAGTTGCTTAGCTTTGAATATTAGTTTCCATAACTTACCTGAAAATGGGAGGAATTGTCTACTGCAAAAAAAAATTTCAGTGATAATATATGCAAAATGCCTAACATACCTGGTCTGATTTTTAAATTTTTGTTTGTCTTTTTGAAACAAGGTCTTCCTATGTAATTCAGGTGGGTGTTGAACTCACTAGATAGCCCAAGCTGGGCTTGAGCTCCCCGTGATCGTCCTGCCTCAGCCTCTGCTAGAATTACAGGTGTGTGCCACCATGCCCAGTCAACCTCGTTTGATTTGAGGTTTGTAGTTGGTATATTGATAATTCTTACTTCAACATAACATTCACTCATCACACTCTTGAAATTTAGCTCCCAAATTCCTAGGGGAATGTTTAACAAAGTAGTTTTCTCTAGTTTCCAACTCTACTAGTTCCTTTGTGGAACTGGCAAAATTTAGAAGTGCTTATTAACATAGTATTTTATTTAAAATGATAAATAGTAAGGTTAACAACATTTTTTCCCAGCCAAAGTCTGGCTCATTAATGTATAAGATACTCAGTCATGTCATTTTACTTAATTTTATTTTTCTTTAATTTTGATTATTTTATTTTTGGAGACAGGATCTCATCATGTAGTCCAGGCTGACTTTGATCCTCCTGCTTCAGCCTCCTCAGTACTGGGGATATAGGCATGCAGATTAGCATAAAGAAGAAAATGAAAAAGCCCACAGTCCTACTGTTTACTAAACTTCTGACAGATTGAAGCTCTATATACATGATTAGGAAATTTAAATGTTTTAAACTAGAACCTTCCTCTGTTAGTTTGCTAGGATTGCATAACAAAATACTGTAGGCACCCAGTGAAAAAATTTTTTTTTACAATTTTGGAAGGTGGAAGGCCCAAGCCAAGGGTGTTGGCAGGGCTGGTTTCTCTTGGGTCCTTTCTGTCTGGCTTGAATATGGCTACACTCTCATTTTGCTCATGTGGCCTGCAGACAGTCCCGTAGCTGACCATTTTGATCTTCAGTTTTATACCTGCCCCCCTGTCCCTCCTGGTGGCACTGAGGATTGAACCCAGGGACTTGGGCATACTAAGTAAGTTCTCACTAATGTGTTGCATCCCCAGGTCTTCCTCTTCCTTTAAGGACATCAGACATACGAGGTGGCATGCACCGTGAGAACTCCATTTTAACTTTATTTCCTTTTTAAAGGCTTCATCTCCCAGTGAAGGCACATTCTGAGGTACTTAGGTGTTGGGGCTTCAATGAGAGGGAGGGACAAGATTCATTCCAAATACTGCCCTACCCTCATATCACCAATAACTGTTTTATGCGTTTCCAGAAAAGTTTCCTGCCCATATAGCTGTGGATTATAAATTTATATGAATATGAGTAACTAATTTATTTGAACTTACTGTAAATAGTACACATAGCAGCAAAAGCATTACTGTAGAATTATACTAGGTTGGGGAAATTACACAGAACCAGACATCGTGACATACGTGTGTGTGTGTGTGTGTGTGTGTGTGTGTGTGTGTGTGTAAATAGTTTAGCACCTCTACAACAATAAAATTGACCAGTTTTGTCTTTTTCTTGTCCTTGATGCATAAAAGCTTTTTGTGTATGTCACTCTGTGAATTTGATGTATGCATTCAGTATTTAATTATTGAGCATACACTATTCTGTCAAGCATTCTACTAGGCATTAGAATAAGTATACTGAAAGTCTGAGTGTGGTGGCACATACTTCTAATCTCAGCTACTCTAGGCCTAAGGCAGGAGGACTGCAAGTTTGAGGCCAGGCCAGCTTGGGCAGCATAGTGAGAAGCTCTTTAAATAAAATGTATGCAGAATAAGAGGAGATTCCTGCCCATAAGCTGAGTGAGGAGGCTCAGGGTGGAGATACAAAGGGAACTGTGTACACACTCTAGGGTACTGAAAAAGAGGAACACATCGAGTCATTGTTGCCCCCCTGCTTTACTGGGAGTGGTGACATTTAACTGAACCTGCTAATAACTGTCTAAAAGGCATTTAAAAGGGGCTGGTAGTACAACTCAGTGTTAGATCTCTTGCTTAGCATGCACACATCTCTGGGTTCCACCCCCAGTACTGCAAAGATTGTGGGTAGAAGACAAACAGATGAAGTAGGATGCATAATGGCAGAGGATGTTTTGTTTTGTTTCGTTTTTTGTTTTTTGAGACAGGGCCTCACTATGTAGTCCAGGCTGGCATCAAACTCACTACGTATCCCAGGTGACTTCAAACTTGTGGTGATCTTCCTGCCTCAGCCTCTCAAGTACAGGTATTATAGGGGTGCGCCGCCATGCCCAGTTTGTATTTTGGTCTTTAAGGCTTTGGACTATATAGCCGTTAATTGGTAAAAGGGGGAATGACATCAGATTTGTGTTTTTGAAATATCTACCTAGCTTTAGTATGAAGGCTTATAAATGGAGGGAGAGTGAAAATAGATGATTGTTGGCTAGTGAGAAAGGAAGATAGTGGTCAGTGAAGAGGAAATAGATTAAAAAGAGATTTCAGAGATAGGATTACTAGGAGTTAAGGGAAAGGGAGAAAGAGGGAGAAACTGAAATGTTGGAAGATTCTAGGTGGTTGGGCCACTTTGGGAGAAGTCAGATGATGACAGATTCAGTTTTGATCTGTTGAGTTTGATGTTGCCTATGTCATTCTGATGAAGTTGATCAGCAAGTGTTTGGGAATATGGGTGGGAACTGGAGAGCCAAGAATCAGTGCAAAGGTGAAGTTGGGGGGAAGAAGACTGTGTTTAGTGAAAAAACAGCTGAGAAACATTCTAGGGATCAAGGTATGTTCAGTGGTGGTCAGTAGGACACACTGTGAAGCGGACTGACAGCTGGAGGAGGCAGGAAATGGAGACTTCTGGTGGGAATTTTGTGATGTGTACAATGTCACATGTTTTAGATACAGCTATGGAGGAAGGTATAGAAAATTTGTAGCACCCTTCAGATTTGACTAATATCAGTGAAATAGTTGTTTTATTAACCAGATTGTAGACAGTTCAGTAGTTAGTGAGTTGCAGATAAGAGAAGAAGGTACAGGCATAAGTTAAACTTTCTAAAGAAGGTAATGCATATGATGGCCACAGAGGAAGCAGGGCTCTGGAATTATTGTGGTTTAATTTATAGATTTCGTAGGGGTGGTAGCGGCAAGAATAGTAGTGGTGGGGGAGAAGTTAAACAAGATGGGGCAGTGTGGAATAAGGGGTGGAGAGAGGATCCAGAGCATAAAGGACAGTTAAGAGTGCATGTCTACTAAGTGTATCACCAGGTAAAGATGGGCAATACCATGCTGCAGTGTGGTATAAGAGTGATGGTACTATGAATATTTTAGTGAATGTTAACTTTTTCTTTATCAAATGATTTTCTTGGAGAATCTCTTGAGTGTGAGTTGAAAGATATTTCCAGGGTGAAAACATTTATTCTGGAACCAGGAACTGTACTTTCCATCTCATCCACAGTTATTACACAGGAAAGAGTGACTGTGTGAATCTGCTGTTCCACAGGAGTCACTTTGTGGACAAAGGCAAAGAAGTCTAGCATTCTGAGACTGCTAGTTACATCAGGAGGTAGTCATATAAGTTTCCTGGGGCTGTAACAGAAGTACCAGAAACTGCATGACTTAAAACAACAAAAATTAAGATTCTAGAGGATAGAAGTTCAAAACGAAGCTTGGTTCTCTCTGGAGGTTCTATGGATCTGTTGGGTGCCTCTCTCCCGGCTTCTAGTGGTTGTCAGTAGTCCTCAGTGAGCACCCTCTGTCTGCCTTCTTGATAGTACATACATCCCCGTGCGCTTGTGTGCAGATTTTCGTTGTATAAGGACGTCAGGCATTAGATTTAGGGCTTGTGCTGTCCAAGATCTCCTTTGATTGAATCATCATAGAGCTTATTTCCAGTAAGGTCACTTTTTCAGATTCTGGATGGACATAAATTTTGTGGGGGGACCCTATTCAAGCCAATATAGCAGTTTTTAAATCTCAGTGAATCTCATGTATTATCAAAAGTTATGTAGAAGATTTTGCTCATGGAATTGTTAAAGCCAACACATTAGAATTATTTAACCTAGTTAATTCTTAAGTGTCTTGATTAAAAGTTTTTTCCCCTCGAGACATGGTCTCACTTTGTTATTCAGGCTGGCCTTGAACTCTCAGGGACCTTCCTAGCTCTGCCACCTGAGTACTGAGATTACAGGTGTGCACCATCATCCCTGGTTAAAAGTTTTTAGCAGTTTTTAAAATTGTAAGACAATTCACATAAAATTAGTATTTAGATAAAGTTGAAATTCAGTTTCAGGTGAAATTCAGTACTGAATTGTGTGAGTTATAAAATAAGTGTGAGTTATAAAATAAGATAGTCCCAACTTTATTTTTATGTACAATGGTAACATTACTACAAAGGGGAGGTCACTGAGAATGATCTTTTGTTTTGAACGCTAGTGATTTAGGGTTATCTTTACCATAATCCCTCCACTCCTTTCTATTAATATGGGCAGTAAAAAGTTGTTTTCTGTAAAACCATCATCTAATTGTGTAAAATTCTAAGGAGCATTTATCTTAATGTACTTTAATTATAGCAACTAACTCTTGGGTTCTTGGCAAATGCTATTTTGATGAAAGGTCCATAATCTTGCATTAATAAATCTAGAATAGTGCTTAGGACACAGCAAGGGCCTTGACAAATGTCGTTTGATTTTGAATTCCTCTTTTCTCCTGAAGGGCCTGGAATATTAGAAGAGAGCCTAAAGGCATGAAATTTGAACTCAAAATTAGAGCAGTTTTGAAATTCAGACATACTGTTTTTTTCTGTTGTATCTCAGATATTCTTTAGGCAAGAATTCAGCTTCACAAAACAGGATGTGCTTGATATTTAAGTTACTAAAAATTCTCTGATTAGGCTGGGTGAGGTGGAAAACTGTAATCCCAGCTATTTGGAAAGCCAAGGTAGGAGGATCACAAGTTTGAGGTCAATTTAGGCAAGTTAATGAGATCCTGTGTCAAACTAAAATCTGAAAAAATGGAAGTGGGGATGTAGCTCAGTGGTAGAGTGCTTACCTGGCACATACAAGTCCTTGGGTTCAACCTCCAGTACAGAAAAAAAAAATACACTTTTAGTGAGTTAATGTGTATTTCAGTGGATTTACTTGTAGATGTATAGATAAACATGTCCACATATGAATGAAATTGATCAAATAGTATATAGTACTCTTTGTAAAACATTGCGGCTCCTTCCAAGCTTAATTTGGAAATTGATTACAGTAAGCCATAAGTATGCCTTTTATTTATGTATTTTATTTTAAAGAAAAAATTTCAAAAACAAGAATTAGGTGGTAACAATGGTATATACATTGCGTATGGTTATCTTCAAATTAGTTACTCAGAGTACAAGACTTCTACATTTAATCATCTGAAGAGTACTGTCACAAACCTTTCTCTTCAATGAATTCAGGGAAATCAGTAGTATAACTGTCTTAACTATCTTTTATGTATATAATTTCTTTCAGCTTTTCACACTAGTGAGACAATATGATGTTTACACATGCATGTCTGATTTGTTTCACTAATGAGTATGGTCTTAAGTTGCATCCATTTCCCTATAAAAGTCTCAAGTTTATCCTTCTTTATGATTTTGTACTCCACTGTATAAAGATATCACATCTTTTTTATCCATTGCTCAGTCGATGGACATTTAGGTTGTTTCCAAGATCTAGACTGGCCTTGCAGTTTAGACTGGCCTTGAACTCACTTTGTAGCCCAGGCTGGCCTTGAACTTATAGCAGTTCTCCTGCCTCAGCCTCCTGAGTGCTGGGATTACAGGCATGCACGACTACACCCAGCTTGTCCCCTACTCTTTCCTTTTGCATTCTCAAATAACCTTTATCACTGTTAAAAAAAAAGTTACTGATACTGTAAAACCACATTATATAATTATCAGTAAGGAATGTCAGGTAAAATCAAACAGAAGAAGTTGAATTGAGAAATTAGAACTTGTACTACAAGGCTTTCTCTGAGGTTAAGAAAGTATGATTTCTTTAAATTTGTGGTTTTTAATTTGTAGTGTTTTTAAATGTCTTCTTCTGATGTGTCTCCTGTCTGTGGTAAAGTCCCACTTTACTTTTGGGGGATGATTTATATCATTCTACTTTAACACTGTCCTGTAGTTACTTTTTCTGGTAGACTAAAGCGATAGTTTGCAGGATACTTGTCAAAATTCCATGTGATATGGGTCCACTCTTAAGTTAGAAATATGATCCTGTTCTTTGGTTGTATGGTCATGGAGGGCAGTTGAAAACCTGGGCTCCATAGCAGTCCAGTGCTGTTCACATCCTTAATCTACCTGTTAGTGGTTGACTGTGACCTCTCTGTGCTTCAGTTTCCAGTTCTATGTGCTGGGAATAATTGTGATGAATCCATGAAAAGTCTTGCATTAGTCGAAGTTCTGCTGAGTGAAATCTCAGGGGTTTACCACAATAAAGACTTAGTTATAGTGGTCCAACTAATCTGTTCTCTGCTGTCTTCAGTACCTACTCAGGCAAGGAGGGGAAGCTGCGAGGGGTTACTTCCTCAAGAGGTTTGGGGAGGAGGCCTTGGAGTACTAGAGGGGCTCTGTCAGTTTTGCCCACATTTTATTGTCTAGACCTCAGCCTCTGGAAGGGAAGTTGGGAAATGCAGCCAAACTGCATGCTCAGGAGGGAAGAGCGAGCCTGTGCTTCTGCCACAAGTACTCACCATTGTGCCTGGGGGATGGTCTGCAGTGCCCAAGCCAGCAATTCCTCTCTGGCTCTGTGTGTTTGGAAAGCGGGGATGATAATGATGGGAATTTAGTAAAGCACTGTCTTAGGAGAATTGTAATTACAGCCGTCTTAACTGATTTAATTCTTGCAAAGTCCTCCAAATGAAGACTGTTATTTTGTTATCTTTTTTTTACTTTTGCAACACCTGAAGAGTCCTAGTGCTAGGACTTGAACAGGTGCTCTTCATGCAGAGTCTGTGCTTTAGTAACTTTACCAACCCTGTGTGCTCTCTCTTCTAAACTCTCTCCTCTGCTGTGTCCTCCGCCAGCAGAGGTCTTCTTATATTAAAATAATTTCTTTCGTGTTGCTTATACCTCTCTCCTCCCCTCTGTCTCTGTTGCTGTACCTCTCTCTTTTTCCTTCCTTCCACTTGGCCCAGTGTTCAGTATATTATTGATATTTTATCCTTTCCAATGCCCCCATTTGGTTGGTTGGTTATTTATTTATTTATTTATTTATGTATGTATGTATGTATGTATGTATTTATTTATTTATTTATTTATTTATTTATTTATTTATTTGAGATAGAGCCTTGCTATGTAATTCAAGCTGGCCTTGAATTCAAAGTGATCCTCCTGCCTCAACTTCTGGAGTGCTGGGATCAAAAGCATGTGCCACCACACCTGGCTCCACCCCCTTTTAAGAAAACTTTCTATTTTTGAAAAGTTGTCAAATGCAGATGTGTAGTATGTTGTATCCCTAAATATTGTCCTGTACCTTAAACGATTATCAAGACATGTTATCTCTAAAAAGTAAAGACTTAAAACAACCAATATCAACATCATACCTTAAATCCATAATATCATCAATTGTTCAACATTCAAATGAGTAGTTGTCTCAGTTTTTTGAAATAGGTTGCTTGAATCAGAATCTGAAGAAGGCTTACATATTGTGTTTAAATGTCTCTTAATCTGTAGGTTACCACCTATCTCTTTGTTCTTGATATTTATTTGTTAAAAAGAGTCATTCTCATGAAGTTTCCTGTAGTCTGGGTTTTGCTGATTGTATTCTTGAGTTTAACCCCAGATTTATCTCTTAATTTTTCTGTTGTCTGTATTTCCAAGTGAGTAGTTGGTTTGGTAAGATACAGGTTCAGTTTTTTATTTTTTATGACTGCATCTTATGTTGTAGTTCATTCTTTTAGCAGGAGGCACAAAATGTCTTGATTATGTTTGCCTCTGTCAGTGCTAGCAGCTGTTGGTGACCAATGCCTAGATCCACTGATTCACAGGGTTTAAAAATGATTATGTCCCAATCTAGTTATTCTTTATTTCATTAGTTAGAATATTTTTATGGAGAAAAATTTCTGTATTTGACTGTCCAGAGTAACTTTGTATGGGAAAGGCAGGATAAATGTTTCATTGTTTCTTTTTACTTTCCTTCACTTAGTTTTCAGTGTAATCAGTTGTTTCCCAAGTATTTCCCTGTTGTGGTTAATAAATTTTTCTTATTCTTATTTACTATCACAGTGTAGAAAAATATTTGGAAATAGCACAAAGACAAGCTGATTCCCTTCCAGGACTCACTGACTGGTGGTGCTCAGTGCATGTGTAATATATAATCTTCCTGCTCCCAGGTTTCCAGGCCTCCCATCCTTTTCCTTAGGCTGTCGTTAGTCATTCTCAGGGTTTCTGTCCAATAGCTGCCTAGCTAATGTCAGAGACTCCTAGTGCAGCAGATGATACTATGTGATTACTCCAATATAGGGTGACAAAGACTAGCATGTTTACTAGAAAATGTTTTCCTCACAGTCATCAAACCAAAGTTGCTTAGGTTTTGTAAGGCTGCTATTCAATTATAAATAAGTCTGAAAAGTGTTTATTATATCAGAAAATATTTAACATAGCTAAATTATAAATACACATCAACAAGAGAAAATTAAAATATTTTATCCCA
>RJWT010048357.1:0-11163 GCA_004365215.1 Cuniculus paca | reverse complement strand
TTTTTTTTTTAAACAAAATGCTTCTTTCTTCCCTTCAGTGTCATCTCACAAATCACTGGTGCTGTGCTGGATATAGGCCACTTCTATAGCCTGCTGAACAAATGATTAGACACAGCATAGGAGGTTCTGGCTTTGCTGTGAAGTGTGCCCCTGCTCACTGTGCGAGTTAAGAGCTTGTGATTTATCTGTTCTGTTTTCTTGCACTCTGGCCACTTGATGTTAACTTGATAAGGCCTGTGCTAGTGATATTTTATTGTTTTGAGTGCTGGCCAGTCTGTCTAGCCTTCTTGGCTCCAGATTATCTCTTTGAAGCCACCTCCACATCACTTTTCATAGAATTACCTTTTCCCCTTGAGGTCCTCTAGGTTTGGTTTTGTTTTGGTATGCTGAAGCAGCCTAAAATAGTTAAATGAGCTCTCAGTTGGTTTATTTGCCTTTGAATCAAATTAAAAAGCTCCGGTTGTACTTTCAATTTTAAAATTTAAAGTATACCACAAGCAGTCATTGTTTTTTATCTATTTCATATTTTTTCAACAGTAGTAGACATGGAGACTAGACGAAAACATCCACCATTGGTTGGTAAAGCAGATGATACTGGTGTAGGGAAGAAGATGGTCCCACAAGGAAGCATTCACTGGATGTGATCAGGGTGATTCACTTAGAGTGTGAACTGGTTTGCAGGATACGGAGACATCAAATTTCATTGACTTACTAAGTGAAGGCTGACTCCTCAGTGAGTCACAAAATTCCAACAAGGAAACTGATGCAACTAATCAATTAACAAGCCATTGTTCAGGCAAAGATCAAGACAGGACATATTTCCCAAACTGCCTAAAAATTAGCAAATCAGCAAAGGCATGCTAACCTTGAACCAATATTTACATACACTAAATTGGTATGAGGAATATAAATTATGATTCCACTTATCTAGGGGAAGTGCTAAATAAGCCTAGGAAGTCCTTGGTGAGCATTTTTAGCCAATAGTTTTTCGCAGCAATCTTGCTATTCATGGATAGTAGAGAGAAGCCTGGACACAGGAGTTGGGTACCACGTCATAGGGATTATTTGCCAACTGCCGCGTTCTGTGTGCAAGAGCTTATAGTCAAAGATTAAATTCTTTTCACAAAAGGGAAGACATAAAAATTCTCCTACAGTAAATACACTAAGAACTCATATCTAAATCCCTCCAGACTGGCTAAATCCTCATTTTATCCTCGTCCTCCAGCTACGCTATCTTTTAAGGTGGGGCAGGGAGCATTTATTATTTTAGTTGATGCTCAAACTGTAATTTCAAAATAAAAATCAAGTAAAGCCTTCCTGAAAATCAAAGTTAACATTAACAAGATGATCTATTTCACCCCTTCCCAGTAGAATCTAATGAATCATTGTGAATTTATTGTGGCAGAAAGACAGTGGTTGCTGGCAATTACACTGATGAGCAGAAACCCTCATAAGTGGGTACTTTAAAGAAATTATTTTCCATTTTGTTCTAAAAAAAACCTCTGAATAGAACTAAGCTTTGATTACCTGGCATCTGAAAATATACATTCTCAGAGGGGTATTTGCAATGATTATTTTAGTGGAACGAAAATAAACAGCTACCATTTGTGAAAGCCCAGTTGTGAGCCTCCTTAAAAGTATGAATTGTGCAAAAGATGGAGCTCTGATTTAATGAACTGGCTTGTTATTACATTATATTCCCAACAAGAAAGTGTCAGCAACTTTTTGGATACCTGAGGATCACAAAGCTGATTGAAATGCATTTTTCTCAAAACAAACCTCTATAAACTCCAAACCCAATGTCACTTGTGCTAACAGACTACCCAGTCTCAAGCCTAAACCTTGTTTCTCCATTTCTTCTTCTTGGACCCAATTTTATGGAGCAGTGTTGCATCAAAGAGTGAAAGATTCAGAGAGCTCACCTTGTATAAACATTGATTCCTCTGGGAGAAGCAGGCCAAAGAGCATCCGAAGGAAGAATCAGGTGGAGAGAACATTTGATTTATTTTTCAAGTACAGAAAGATTGGGAGTTCTTATCAAGGGGTACTGGGATTTTTCTGTCTAATTTAAGCTTATTGGTGAAGAATAGAAATCAATAGGCCACATTTTTAAAAGAATGAGGAGTGTAGATCAACTCAAAGTAAAAGGCTATAAGAAAAAGGTGTTCAGATTGAAAATTCAGTTCATAACTCCAGGTTAGAGGTGATTTTTGCAAACAGAGATACAAGTAACCAATTTTGTTCACTTATTTGGGACATCATCTTTCTCCAAGTGAGGGAAATATTAAAAAAGAAATGCAATAAATGTACTTCAATAGCCATCAAGCAAAGAGGAGCGATATATTGGATTGTACACCAGCAGTTACCCAAACCTGAAACATCATTTTCCAATACATCATTTACCTGGTTGTGGAGGAAGTACACTGCAGAAAAAGTATTCCAACTATTTAAAAATTCTAAATAAATTGTCAAAATTATACCAACACCCCTTGATTTTTCTACATATTTTTCTGAATATATAATACTATTTTGTGTTCTGCTTTAAAATTTTATCATAAACATTTCCCTCTCATTAAAAGTTACACATGAATATCAAATTTAATGTCTGAAATTATTTTGAATCTATTATTGCTTTCCCTAAGTGGTTCCTGAGAACTGAATATTTAGAAAGATTCCATTTTATCACTAATCTCAATTAACTTAAAAAAGTCAAGAAGTTGAATTTCTAGCACTAAAAATATGAGCATCTTTTAAACTATTCACATTCCCAAATTATATTCTTGCAAAGCTGAAGCACTGCAATTTCAGCCATCTCTGGAGTGTCCACTTCATGACCCATGCCAACAGGGGGTATTCTGTTTGTATATTTAAGTAATATTATCTGCATCTCATTTTTTATTTTATGAAAAAAAATTTAATACCAAAATAAGAGAACAGCAATAGTTAATATACCATGTATCATTATCTTCAAAGTAGTTACTCAGAGTACAAGAAATAGACAAAAAAGAGTCTCTTACTGTAATGCCAAGAAGAAATGTGGTATTTAAGCTTGTGTGTCTAATTATTTTATTCAGCATTATGCTCTCAAATTGAATCCATTTACCTATGAATCCCTCAAGTTGACATTCTCTATGGCAGCATAGTACTTCATTGTGTATAAATACCACATTTTCTTTACCTAGTCATCTCTTGATGGACATATACACAAGGTTTAATATCTTTTCATGTATTTACTGGCCATTTGTATTTCTTCTGAGAAGTATATATTCATTTAAGTTTCCCATTTTTAATTGGATATTTTATTTTAGAGGGTCTAATTTTTTTATTTATATATTTTAGATATTAGTCCTCTGTCCACAGAAGAGCTGGAAAACAATTTTTCTCATTCTGTAGGTTGTCTTTTAACTCAGTTGGTTGTTTCCTTTCCTGTGAAGATTTTTAATTTGATATGATTCCACTTTTGATTCTTGATATTATTTCTTGTCCCATTGGTATTCTATTCAAAGGGCCCTTCCCAACGCCTATGTCTTCAAGAGTTATACCAATTTTATCTTTAAAGCAGATTAAATGTTTCTGCTTTAACATTTAGATCTTTGATATATTTGATTTTAGTTTAGTACATGGTGAAATTCATGGGTCTAGTCTCAATCTTCTGTATGTGAATATCAAAATTCCCCAGCATCATTTATTAAAGATGCTATCTTTCCTCCAGTGTATGTTCTTGGCTCCTTTGTCAAAGATTAAATAAGTATATGTGCCTGGAGATGTTTCTTCTATTCTATTGATCCACATGCCTGTTTGTGTACCAATACCATGCTGTTTGATTCACTGTAGCTTTATAGTATAACTTCTAGTCTTGGATTGTGATGTCACCTGCTTAGGTTTTGTTACCCAAGATTGCTTCTGATATTCTGAGTCTCTCCTTGTTCTGTGTAAATTTTATGATTGTTTTCATTAGATCTGTGAGAAATACCACTGACATTTTTATTGGGGTTGAATTAATCTGTGTATCAATTTTGGAAGTATGTTCATTTTGATTATATTGGTTCTCCCTATCCAGGAAAATACATTATCTTTCCATTTTCTGATACTCTACTTGGTTTGCTTGGTGAAGGTGATGCAATTTTCATTGTAGGAATTTTTACATTCTTATTTAGGTTAATTCTTAAGTACTTAAATTTGATGCTGTTGTGTATGATATTGTTTTCCTAATTTCTTTTGCAGTGAAATCATTATTAGTATATAGGAATGCCATTGATTTTTGTGTTTATTTTGTATTATGCTATATTGTTGAATTTTATTATTAATTCTAGGAGTGTTTGGGTGATATTTTTGGTCTTGTAAGTAAAGTATAACATTATCTGCAAATATGAAACTCTGGCTTCATCCTTCCCTATAAGTTTCACTTTTACACCTGATTGCTCTGGCTAATGGTTCAAAAACTATGCTGAAAAACAGTGATGATACTGAACATTCTTGTTTTGTTCCTTATTTTGGAATGAAAACTTTCAGTTTTTCCCTAATTAATATGATTTTGGCAGTAGGCTGGTCATTAGTAGTTTTTATCAGATTGAGATAAGATCCTTCCATACCTATTTTCTTCAGGGTTTTTATCATAAATGAATGCTTTCTTACTCCAAAGGCTTTTTCTGCATCTATTGAGATGATAGTGCAGATTTTTGCCCTTTCTTCTGTTTATGTGATGAATTACATTTCTTAATGTTCAAATATTGAACTGTCCTTGTATGCTTGGGATGAAGCCTACCTGGTGTATGATCTTTTGGTGATTTTTTGCATTCTGTTTTTCAACATCTTGTCAAGAATTTTCTCATCTATGTTCATTAGACAGATTGGCCTATATTTCTCTTTCTGGGCTGGACTGTTATGTGGTTTAGGGATCAACATAACATTAGCTTCCAAGAATGATTTTGGAAGTACATTTTCCCTCTGAATTTCATTTAAGAGCTTGAGGAGGATTGGTGTGAGATCTTCCCTGAAGTTCTTAGTTAATTCGACTCTAAATCCATCAGGTCCTGGGTTTTTCTTAGTTGGTATTTTTCATAAACCTGCTTCAATTTCATTGCCTGGTTGTTTAAGATTTTCAAGTCTTGATTCTGTTTTGGTAATTCATATGTATGTAAGAATGTCTCCATCAATTGTGAGTTCTCTAGTTTTTTGACTTACATGTTTGTGAAGTAGTTTGCAACGATTTTATGGATTTTGGTTGTAACCATTGTGATTTCATCCTTGTCCCTTCAACTGAAATGAAAATTGAAAATTTATTAAAATTGCATTGATTTGTGTCTTTTCTTCCCTTTTTTGGCAAGATTGGCTAAGAGTTTGTCTATTTTGTTTCTTATAAAGAAACATCTTGAATTTATGAACTCTTTGGATTTTTTATTTTTGTGTGTTTTTCTGGGGAGTTGTCTCCATTTCATTAATCTCTTCTCTGACATTTAATTTCTTTCCTGGTGAAAGCTGTGGATCTGGATTGCTCTCACTTTTCTAGGACCTTGAGACACATCATTAAGTTGTCTATTTGGGCTCATTCTGTTTCCCTGGTGGGGCATCCATGGGTAAAAATTTCCCTCTGAGGACTGTTTCCATTGTGTTCCATAAGTTCTGATGTGTTTCACTGACATCATTTAATTCTAGGAACTGTCTTATTTCCTGCTTAATTTCTTCCATGACCAAATGGTTATTCAAGAGTGTGTTAATTCCCATATATTTGCATAGTTTCTGCAGTTTCTTTTGCTATGGATTGCTAGTTTTACTGCACTTTGATTTGATAATATGCATGGTAAAATATCAATTCTTCTGCATTTTGAGCTAGTATGTGGTATACTTTGGAGATAGTACCATGTGCTCCCCAGAAAAGAACATATTGGGTTTTGTTGGGTAGAACTCTCCACGTACATCTATTAAGTCTTTTTGTTCAAATGCTTGGTTCAATTCTTTTATTTCATTGTTGAATTTTTTTGTTTAGTTGATTTTTTGTTTTCTTTATCTGTGATAATGGAGTACTAAGATTCCATATTATAACTGTGTTGAAGTTAACCTAATTTTTTTATGTCTATTAGTGTTTGTTTTATGAAGTTGAGTGCATTGTTGTTTGGTACATATATGTTTATAAATTATTCTTTCTTCCTGTTGAGCTGTTTTATTAACCAATATGTAATGTCCTTCTTTTCCTCTTTAGATCAGTTTTGGCTTGCAATCTACCTTGTCTGAAAACACAGTAGGTACTCCTGCTTATTTTGGGGTTTCCATGGCAGGGAATAATGTCTCCAATCCTTAGAAATTTAGTCTATGAGCCCAGCCACCCTGGAGCACCATAGCAGCTGCAGCTCTGGACCTGGTGCAAGCTGAAGGCACACAGAGAAAATTTCACCTAGCCATGCAGCTTAGAATGTTGCGAGCAGCCTGGTAGGGATCTGCACCAATTGCACCATGAGCCAGGGACATTTGGAACTTCCCTGGGGTCCTGCCTGGGCTCCACCCAGCCACCCCAGAGCAGCATAGCAGCTGCATCTTGGGGCCTGGCATGAGCTGAAGGCATGCACAGTGAATTTCACCTAGCTGTGCAGCTTGGGACCTCATGAGTAGTCTGGTAGGGACCCATGCCAATTCTACCATCACCAGGGACATTTGGAGTTTCCCTGGGGTCCTGCCTGGGCTCTGCCAAGCCACCCCACAGCAGCACAGAAGCTGCAGATCTGGGCCTGGCATGAGCCAAAGAAGCACAAAGCATATTTCACCTACCATGCAGCTTGGGACCTCACAGGAAGACTGGTGGGGACCCCTGCAATTCTACAACCAGCCTGGGATATTTGGAACATCCCTAGGGTCCTGCCTGGGTTCTGCCCAGCCACTGCCCAGCAACAGAGTAGCCACAATAGCAGTCTTGGCTGGAACTGAAGGTGTGCACTGTGAATTTCACCTAGCCTTGGAACCTCTTAACCTTTCACGTTGGATTCACCTGCCACAGGAGAATACAGGCAAATGACTAAATGAAGAGAAAAATGCAATCTTACATGGCCAGTCTGTGCCAGACAAGCCAAAAAGACATGGATATAGCAGAAAATATAAGCCACATACCTGAAACTTCTGAAATGATAGCAACTGAAGTAAAGAAACAACTCCATGAACTTGTAAAGGAACTGAGATTAGAAATGGTTTCCCAAGTAAACCAAGACATGATAAACATAATGAAAGAAATGCTAAACACATCTAAAGAAGATATAGTTGGAAAAATAGAGAGGTACTGCAAAAGGATGGAAACCTCAAATGAACAATACAAGAAAGAATTAGAATGCATAAAACAGATTCAAAGAGATACCCAGGAAATCAAGAATGCCATCGAAAGTTAGCAAAGTCACCTCAATGAAAGTGAAGATAGACTTTTAGACTTCGAAGATGTGACTGTAGCTAGCGAGCAAGAAATGAAACATCTTTTAAAAATAACAAGGAATCAGAAAATAGCAATTTAGCAATTGCAAGATGATGCAAAGAAAAACAATGTAAGATTGATAGGGGTAAATGAAAAAGAAGAAAACACAAATGATATAAAATCACTATTTAAAGAAGTAATAGCTGAAAATTTCCCAAACATGGGAAAGGAAACTGACATACAGATAAGTGAAGCATATAGAACTCTAATTAGCCATAACCAAAACAAATCAACACCCAGACATGTAATAATCAGCATCCCAGAAATTCATCATAAGAACAGAATATTAAAAGCTGTCAGAGAAAATAAGCAAATCACCTATAAAGGAAAGCCCCTCAGGAGCACAGCAGACTTCTCAACACAAACAATGAAGTCAAGAAGAGCATGGAGTGAAGTTCTAAAGGAAAACAACTTCCAACCCAGACTGATGTACCCTGCAAAACTATCCTTCAAAATTGAGGGAGAAATAAGATACTCCCATGACAAAGAGCAGCTGAAGAACTTCCTGACCACCAAACCAAACCTGCAAAGAAAACTGAAAGATACTCTAGATAAGCATGAAAATAGCTATGACATAAAGAAGATCAACAGAAGAACAACACTAAGCAGGGCAAACAATTAAGTGGAGGGAAAAGGTAAAGAAACCACCGCAGAAACATAACATGACAAAAATAAGTCAGGATATATCAGTTATAACAATTAATGTAAGTGACATCAATTCACCAATCAAAAGAAACAGACTGACACAATGGATCAAGAAACAATATCCAACCATATGCTGTCTACAAGAAACTCATCTAACCCGAATGGAAATTCATAGACTGAAAGTCAAAGGATGGAAAACAGTACTCTATGCAATAGGAGCCTAAAAAAAGCAGGGTTAGTTATTGTGCTCACAAATAATGTGAACTTCAAACCAAGAATGGTCAGTGTTCTGCTTTGAAATGCTATATTATGTTTGACTCTATTCTGTTTTCTTTTGCTTTTTTCATTCTGTTTTGTTTTGTTTTGTACTATTTTCTTTAAAATAAAAATTAAAAAAAAGAGATAAAGAAGGTCACTACATACTGATTAGGGGAAAATTCCAACAAGAAGAAATAACAATCTTAAATATATATGCACCAAATATGGGAGCACCCAACTTTATAAAACAAACATTAATAGAAATGAAAACTCAAATAAGCAATAACACAATTATAATGGGAGAACTTAACACATCTTTGACACAAAGAGACCCATCTACTAGACAGAAAAGCAGCAAAGAAATAACAGAACAGAATCAAACTAGTGAACAAATGGTCCTGGTAGACATGTACAGAGTTTTCCACCCAACAACATCAGAATATACATTTCTCAGCTTCACCTGGGACAGTCTCTAGAACAGACCATATACTCACTCATAGAACACACTTAAGTAAATGCAAAGGAATTGAAATTGTCCCATGCAAACTATCTGATCACAATGCCACCAAACTGGAAATTAATGACAAGAGAAATTGCAAAAACTCCATAAACACACAGAAATCAAATAATACACTCATGAACAATGAGTGGGTCACAGAGGAAGTTAAAGAAGAAATTAAACGTTATCTTCAAGAAAATGAAAATAGAACTACAACCTACTGGAACCTGTGGGAAGCAATGAAAGCAGTCCTCAGAGGGAAACTTATTGCGGTGAATACCCACATCAGGAAAATGGAACAAACACAAATGAACAATCTGATGTTACACTTCAAACATCTCAAAAAGAAGACCAAGTAAAACCCAAAGACAAAAGAAGGGAGGAAATTATAAAGACCAGAGCAAATCAATAAAATTAAGACTAATGAAACAATACAAAGAATCAATCAAAGAGCTGGTTTTTTGAAAGAATAAATAAAACTGATAAGCCTCTAGCCAACCTTATTAAAAAAAGGAAAGAAAAAACTCAAATCCATGCAATAAGGAATGAAAAGAGTGAAATCACTACAGACCCGCTGGAAATACAGAAGATCATCAATACCTACTTCAAAACTCTTTACACTCATAGCTTTGATCACACAGAAGAAATGGACAGATTTCTAGAAATGTACCAATTACCAAAGCTGGATCAAGAAGATGTAAAACTACTGAATAACCTAATTTCAGTTAATGAAACTGAAAATAAATATTAGAACCTTACCAACCAAGAAAAGTCCAGGTCCTGATGGATGCACAGCTGAATTCTAAAAGAAATTCAAGGAAGACTTAATGCCAACACTCTTCACACTCTTTAATGAAATTGAAAGGGAAGCAAGTTCCCTAACTAATTCGTGGAAGTAAGTATTACCCTAATACCAAAACCAGAGAAACACCTAACCAAAAAAGAGAACTACAGGCCTATCTCTCTAGTAAACATTGTTACAAAAATCCTCAATAAAATACTGGCAAACAAAATTCAGCAGGTCATCAAGATTATACACCATGACCAAGTGGGAGTCATCCCAGGAATGCAAGGGTGGTTCAACATATGCAAATCAATAAATATAATACACCACATCAATACAGCAAAAGGTAAGAATCACATGGTCATTTCAATAGATGCAGAAAAAGGTTTGGATAAGGTCCAAAACTCATTCATGATAAGAAGCCTACAGGAAATCAGAATAGATGATCTTTACCTCAATCTAATAAAAGCCATCTATAAAAAACCAACAGCCAATATCACAGTAAATGATCAAAAACTGAAAGCTTTCACTCTAAAATTGGGAGCAAGACAAGGATGTCCATTATCACCACTCCTATTCAATATAGTGCTGAAAGCATTGACAGAGCAGTTAGACAATAGACAGAAATAAAAGGAATAAGGATAGGAAAAGAAGAAGTTAAATTATCACTATTTGCGGGTGACATGATACTCTACATAGAAGACCCCAAAAACTCCACTGGAAGATTTCTAGATGTCATAACCAAATTTAGTAATGTAACTGTATACAAAGTCAATACTCAAAAATCAATAGGATTCCTGTACACAAATAACAAACTCATTAAGAGAGAAATAAGAGAAACCACACCCTTCACAATACCACCCAAAAAAATGAAATACTTAGGAATCAACCTAACAAAGGAAGCAAAAGATCTATTCAATGAAAATTACAGTACTCTGAAAAAAGAAATCGAAGAGGATCTCAGAAAATGGAAAAACATTCCGTGTTCATGGGTACGAAGAACAAACATTGTGAAAATGGCCATTCTCCCAAAATTGTTATACAGATTTAATGGAATTCCCATCCAAATACCATTAGCATACCTCACAGATCTAGAGAAATCTTTCTTAAAATTCATCTGGAACCAGAAGAGACCTAGAATAGCAAAGGCAATTCTGAGCAGCAGGTCAGGACAGGAGGCATCACAATCCCAGACTTGAAATTATACTACAAAGCTACTGTAATAAAATTAGCATGGTACTGGAATCAAAACAGATCTGAGGATCAATGGAATAGATGACAAGATACAACCCAAATGACAAACACACTCAGCCACTTTATCCTTGACAAAGGGGCCAAACATGTTCACTGGAAGAAAGATAGCCTCTTTAATAAGTGGTGCTGGAAAAACTGGCTTTCCACATGCTGAAAACTAAAACTAGACCCAAGTCTATCACCATGCACTAAAGTGAAAATTGATTAAAGATCTAAATATTAAAACAGAAACACTAAATCTCCTGGAAAACAATGTAGGTAGAAATCTTCAAG
>RJWT010048356.1:0-11171 GCA_004365215.1 Cuniculus paca | reverse complement strand
GCTCTCCCTCTAAGATGTGTTGCAATTCTGATATGCACTGAACTGAAGTTAGAGATGCCCTCAAGCTTTGTCAAACATATAGAGAATTAGAGAAAGGGAAAGAGAGCACTTTGCTAGTACTGTTTGTACCAGCTAAAGTTAATGCACTTTGTACATTAATTAATGATTACTGTGGAGTAGAACTGCAATTACAGAAGATGACAAGCCAGATTAGTTTTGAATGAAATAGGAAGTGAAAAAAACAAATACCTAATTATAATAAGTGCTTTGTAAAAGAAAGATTCTGCTTCTTTAAAGTCTCTATAACACAAGGGAGGAACTCCTGAAGCATGTTCTTTAAAGTTAGTTCTGTGTCATGGTAGGACAGGGCCTTTCGAGATAGATTCCATTCCCAGATGCTTTAGTTACTAGACTGGTAACACTGTGGAAATATCTGACTGCCACTGTGTACAGCTTTAGTCCATTGCATGTTGCTATAACAAAATACAACATAGTGGGTAATTAAGGAAAAGAAATTTTTTCTTGCTGTTCCAGAGGTTGGGAAGTACGAGGTCATGGGGCCTGTATCTGATGACAGACTTCCTGATGCGCTGTCTGTTGATGGAAGGCAAAAGGGCAGGCTGACTGACCCACTCCCATTTCAATGACCTTCATCCACAATCACCACTGATTAGGTTCCACCTCCAAGCGCTGCTACGTTGGGGATCAACCTTCCAACACGTGTATTGTGAGTGACACATACAAATCACAGAAAAACAGGATGTTTCTCTGTACATCAAGAACAATCATACTATTTCTGTCTTAATAAATATTGATTAAGCATCTACTATGTGTTGGGCATTGTTTAAGACTTTGGGAATACAACAAGGAGCAAAATGAAAGAATCCCTTGTCTTAACATGTACTACTAGATAAGGAAAAAAGGACAAGAAGTTAAAAATTAATTCAGGCCACAATATCAGCTGGCAGAGTGGGGTGAAGAGAAATTAGCTGAGGTATAGCTGTCAAGATCAGTGCTTCGTAGGAGGTCCAGTTCTCATAAGCAGTCACAGCAGACCTCTCTGAACAGAGACTGGATGAGATGAGAGGAAGAATCACTCGCTCTTGGCAGAAGATGAAAGAAGTACAAAAGCTTCAGGGGAGAAGGAATTTTTATGTGCAATGAAGAAGGTAAACATAGGTAAGGCAACGTGAAGAATTGATAGGATACGAAGAGAAAAAGGCGAGTAGATGGAGGATACATTAGGAAGAATCTCAAAGGCTCATGTAGATTTCATATTTTAATTTAAGCCAAGAGACAGTTTTGTGTAAGAAAGTAGCTTAGATGTAGCTTGTGGTAAAGAAAATTATTCAGAAAAGGTTAAATTTTCCTTCTCTTCCTTCCACAGTAGAGCATGTTTAAAATATCTGAATAGACGCCTTAAGGCTTAAAGCTCACGGAACAGACTTTCGGAACTTCTGAAGCTTTGTATAGAAATGTGGCAAAAGCTGTTTGATTTTCTGATTTGAGCACAATATATTAAGTGATGCCCACCATGAACCTCATAAGTCATTATGATCTCCTAATTACCTCCTAACTCATGTGACTGCTACAGTACTCACTGATTGCATGCAAATTTCCTTACATTGCTTGAATCTTACTCAGGTTTTATCTTGTCTAATAACATTTGTCAAAGAGAATTTCAAGCTAGCTATTGGGACAGTTATTTCTCTAACCTGGAAGAATGTTGAAGATATTCTGTTGTCCAGAAACAAATACTCTGATAATTTAAGACTGCACATATAAAAATCAGGGTCACATCTCAGAAATTCGTGTGGACTAAAAAACAAATTAACCTGCTGGTCACCTAGGTGCCTTGAAGATCCACCTAACATACATGGAATAAGTTTGATGTAGAAAAAGAATTGGAAAAAGTCTGAGGAGATTGGGATTCAAGGATTGCTTACTTAGTGGTCAAAAGGCTTTTAAAAATAATGAAGAAATCAATAGAAATATGGGACTTCTCATTTTTACATGTCTCTGCATTCTTCCACCTGGAATATTTCTCCCCTCCACTTTCCAGTACACCTGCCTTTTATCAGAGTCCAGTTCAAATGCAGCCAGTCCAGAAACTTCCTTAACTTCCAAGCAGGGAGAATCTCTCTTCTGTAGGCTTACATGTATCTCTCATGCAACAGAACACTTCTTGGGTTGGATTTTAGTTAGCTTTACCCCTGTGCACTATGCCTTCCTTAGAATTGTAGAAGTAGCTTGAGGTTAAGGATGTCCCATTAGTATTTGTGTTTTCGGTCTTTAAATCTGGAAGCTGTACATAGCAGTTTATCCCTAGTAGATCTCCAATAATTGGTAATCACATAAATGGCTTAAATAAAAGAAATGTAAGGAATGAAGAGAGGAAGAAAGAAGGGAAGAAGGAAAGGAAGGAAGGAGGGGACAAAGGAAGGAAAGATGGATGGAAGAAGGAAGGTAGGAAAGAAGGAAGGAAATAGGTAAGAGAGTGAAGAAGAAAGAAAATTGAAGTGAGAAAGGTAGAGGGAGAGACAGAGTGTGGAAGCCAGGAGGAGAGGGATTTATTAGGAACATTTCCTACTTTTAGATTTCTTCTAGGATGCTCCTGCTAACTCCGCAGACATCAAAAGCATAGATACCCTACATTGTTCAAGAAAAGGAAAACTTTAGCATTTTTAATATGAAATTACTCCTTGATTTTTCATATCAAACCACTTCATTCAACTCAAATGCTACACTGAACTTTCTCCCAGTATAACTAGAGAGCAAGACATGGCACAGCCAAGGAAGGTTTTAATTTCTAAGAGTATGTACTTTCAACTGTTAACTAAAAACATGGAAGTGGGTAAACTCTTGGAAGTGATTTAAGAGGCATATGCTTAGTTGCTTGAGTTAAAATAATGTTGGAACCCTATTCAACACTTTAGATTAAGGCAAAGCAAGTTGTACTTGATTAGTAGAGAGCATTTCAGTTTTCTGGAAGTACAATCAAACTAATGATGAACGGAACAGGAGGTTGAAAAAGATTTGCTGCTCAGGAAAACAAAAAGGACATTTTACTCATCTAGAGACTGAAGATATTCACTGAACAGTGAGCCATAGTGACTAGGAAAGTGCAAAGGAGAAAAAAACAAAACAAAACAAAACAAAGCAAAACAAAAAAACAAAAAACAGTGAACCTTGCGTTTTGCTTTTGGAGCTTAGCTCAAAGGCCATCACAAAAAAGATCATCAGTCCTGCTCCTCATTGACCCTAATGCTAATGTTACCCTTGAAATTAAGCTCAAGTGAGCTCCACCTTCTCCCAGAACAGGCAAAAGTCAATATCTTCAATTTTTTTGTTTGTTTGTTGTTCTGTTTTTGTCTTTTTGAGAGAGGCCCACCTTGAACACACTATATAGCCTCAAACTCACAGTGATACTCCTGCCTCAATCTCCCAAGTGCTGGAATTACGAGCATGCACCACCATGCCTGGTCAACATGGGTTCTGAAGGTCAAAGAAAAATTGTTTTGTAGAATTTTCTTGTAGCTTTACGAACTCAGTGAGAAGTCTGAATCTACCCACTTTTCACATGTGTGTGTCTGCCTATGGGCACATGGGCGTGTCTGCAGTGTGTGCTTGTTTAGGGAACTCAGGAAGATATGACCTCAAGAGACACAGAATTAGTCTTCCACATCTGCCTCTTTACAGCTGTTAACCCTGGTCAAATACTGAGCTCCTACAGGCTCGGTTTCTTCAATTATCTAATGACAGTCAGGATGACACCTTTCTACTTGAATTGTTGTGGTTATAGAATGTGATAACTAATGTAAAGTTCTTAACACGGGACATAACCAATAAATGGTCGCTATTATAATTACATGGTTATATCATATTCATTTCAACTTTGAAATTATGTTCATTTCTTCAAATTTAAATCTTTTAAGGGAAATCTCATGAGCCTGACATTTGTTTACCAGTATTTCTAGTTCATCAGGTAGAAAACACACTTTTATATTAGGGAAATCTAAGGATAAATAAGAAAGGAACACAGACCTAAATGGTTTTATTGAAGTGTAATCTAGTGGCCACAACTGAAAAAGGGGCATTTGGTCTTGGACTCAACTGTATTCATATCTCCAAGGATACTTTCCTTTAATCTAGTGAATTCATTTCCAAGTCTCTAATATTTTCTCAAACACAAAGAAAAGTTCATATCATTGAAAAGAGGGCGAAAAATGTGAGTGAATCACAATATGACCCAAATATGGTAGCCATCTCTCCATGTAGCTTTCTGTCTGCAAAGACTGACAAAACCTAGTGAATGGCAAGACAAGTCTGAAAAGAATTTTCCTGAAGGCTTTCCAGTCTTAAATGGACATGCTCTGGTCTTAGGAGATTTAGGTATAATCCTTCACAATTATGAGGAGAATTGATGACAATAGTTATATATGGCTATTATGTACAAAACAAATTGCTGAGTGTCTTATATTAGTTGTCGAGTTTAATTTGTACAAAAACCATGGTGAAGATACAAACGAGATAGCTAAAGTTTACAGTGTTCCAAACATGCGTCCACGTGGCACAGCAGCAAAGGCTCACGTAGAACCCATGCCCTAGAGGTAGAGTCTCTAAGTGCTCCATGGGATCAGCATCTGATAATCAGGACATTTTTGGTCAATGTGTCCTGACGATCCAGTGTGGGGGTCTATCAGCCAAAGGCTGGCAATGTGAGAGGCATGGCTTTCGTCACTGCAGTTTGCAGACTAATAAAGAAGAGAAATGTTTTAATGAATAACAAATGTAAGGCAGATGCGATAGTTAAACTTCATTGTCAACCTGACTGGCTGAGAGGGGCATGGGCAGTAATGAAGCACACATCTGAGTGTGTTTGTGCCTCATGGAAGTGTGACCTTTGAGTCTATTTCTAATCTTTGTCTCCTTCCTTTCTGGCAGCGGACATCTGCCATTCACAACTGCCATGAACTAAGCAACCTTGTTTCACCACACTCTTCTGCCATGATATTCTTAGCAGACCATGAACTGAATTCCCTGAAACTACGAGCAAAATAAACTCATCCTCCTTTAAGCTCTGTATGGTGGGTATTTGGTCCAAATGATGAAAAGTTGACTGACACAGCAAGTAACCTCTGATCCTCATGACACACAGACTCCAAAAGGAAGATGCAGGACAGGACCAGTGTCAGGAAGAAAATGTCTAGAAGGAGTGATACTGTTGCTACATCTGCAAAGAACAGAAGAGGGACAAATGCATATCAGACAACTTTAAACAATGAAGACAAAAACATAAAAGGAGTCCAAGAAAACCCAATAAATTCTTGGGAGGGTGTAGAGAAAAAGTAACCCTTCCTTACTGTCGATGGGAATGTAAACTAGTACAATCATCAAGGAAATCAGTGTGGAGCTTCCTCAGAAGACTAATCATAGAAATACCATTTGGCTTATTCATGAGCACATCCCTGAAAAAATTAAGAACTATAAATTATCGCAATCCGTGCAATGCCATAGTTATAGCATCACAGTTCACAATAGCTAGGCTGTAGCAACAGCCTGTGTGTCCCTAACAACAGATAAATGGATAAAGAAAAAGTGTTAAGTATAGATGCTGGAATATTACTCAGCCACAAAGAAGAATACAATTATACTATTTGCAGGAAAATGGATAGAACTAGAAATCATCCTGTGGTATGAAACTAATCAGTGTGCAAAACTTAAATATTGCCTGTGTTCTCTTACATGAGAAACCTTAAAATATAAATTAATAAAGGTATAAATAAAATAAAAAAGGGAGGGCCAAAAGCAAGGGGGCAGACTTCTGAGATATGAAGTGGACAGCCAGAAAGTGGAAGTGAGGTGTGGGAGGAAAGAAGGAGGGCAGTGCAGACTGAAATTGATAGAGATATGTTAAATGTACGTATCAACTTCCCAAAATAAACTCCATCATCATGTGATGTTAACATGCTTGAATAAGATATAGCAAAAGAGACAAATAAATGTGAAAGAGGTATACTGCAAGACAGGGATGTCTGGAATAATGTAGATTTTAAGGTATGTGAAGACAAGACAGCTTAGTGGAGAAATAGCAAAGCCAGGTCCCAGGGGACCGAAGATAACCTAGTTAAGGATGCTAGACTTTTTTCCCATGAGGCTAAGCTGTTGAGGCTTTTAATCCAGAAAGTGATGTGATCAGATTTGAATTTTAGCCGTATCATTCTGAAAACTGTTAGAGATCTTAGTTACTATCATTGCCTTGCACCATCTGTGAGATCTTAGTCATGTTCCTTTTTGTATCTTTACCTCAATTCTGCCTGCATAAGGTGGGAATGAAAAGACACCTGCCTCCTAGGGCACTGGTGTGTACCAAATGAATTCAATAAACAAAACTGTTAATTAGGCAGCTTGCATAGAGTAATCCTTCAAAAGCTGTAAGATACCACTTCCTTTCTTCTGCGCGAAGGCTGGAAAGCATTAGTCAAATCCAACTCTTCAATAAACTCTTCAGAGAATGGACCCCAAGGAGGGGTAAGTGTTAGCAGTGGTTACTTCTGAATTTACTGTACCCCAATCTAATTTAACATAGGGAAAGATGGCACAATCTGGAGAAGTACAGAGATGAATTTCACCTCTTTCTAAACAAGCAATGCTACTGTTATAATGACCTTGGATTCAAGGTTCTACCACCTACCACTCTCTACTCACACAGCATCTTTTGCTTATAGGAAAAGCTTCACTGTTCTGCTGCATTGTTATCACTGCTTCCTACACTTGATTTTACTTTTCCCTGGACTTTGAGTAGCCTGAGATCAGGTTCTCTATTGTGGCTGTTTTAAGCCTAGCATCAAGTGTGGCATGCAGACAGTGTTTGATTCCCGGTAGTTGAGTAAGTTTAATTAAATGCAAGTGGAGAGAAAGGATAAACCACGTCCATTTTACTAGGCTCTTTTCAAGCTGAAAGAGTTACTGCAAAGAAGAACACAGAGACTAGAATAGGAACAAAGAAACCTCCCTGGCTTCCCCTGAAATTATGAAGGATCTTCTATCTAGGTGGAGAGAGGGCGCTGGGTACTTCTGGAAGACCTTTCCTTGTAGCTTGCAACCTGGTCATTTTTCACTGCTAAGTATCACGCAAAAATGTACTGAAAAGAGTCCTCGTGACTGCACAAGATTTGGTCCTGTATTCAAGTAGCTGACAGTAGGTTGGTAATGACTGAGCATTCTACTTAGATGTTATGTTAGTCTTGAAAAACAAACGCATATGGTTTCGTGGAGACTACTGATATCTTCATGTATAATTTAATCTATACTCCCTCCCGTATCTACTAGGATAGACATCTGGGCACTTTTGCTGAATCCTTTAATGTCTATTCTTTTTCAAAAATTTATGGACTGTGGTTTTAAAAAAATAAGCCCAGAGTTTCCAACGGAAAATATTTCAAGTGTTTGAAAATAAGTGCAAGTCACTCTTCTAGTAGGATGAGTTCCTTGGGAGTATTTTGGCTGATCTGTAACTTTAGCCTACTTTTTTATGCTGTAAACATGCATTCAGAGAAAATAAAAACATTGCTGCCATTAACAAAACCAATGTCTAGATGGACATCCTCTTTCTCTGCCTTCTTTCAGGGTATCAAAGATCCTGGGTCTTCTCTACGTCAAGCATATATTCCTGGGCTAGAAAGGGCTCTCAAATGTCATCAATCTTGGTCCTTTAGGTATGGCTATAGGGTTTTTCCCAAGCTACTGTGTCATTTTCACTTTCTGGTTAGGTAGAAACTCATTACTGACTTGGCAAATACAAACACGACACTGTAGAATCAACTGGAGATTGGACAAGGCAGGAAACAATTGAGGAATGGATGATTCATATTCTGACTGAAATGCAATTATGTGACAGTCTTATTGGCAAAATTTTGGTCCAAAATAATACTACTAAATGTAAGCATCACTTGGACAAAAAATCTGATAAGAAACAAAACTGATGTCAATATAACTGAATAGTTTAGATACAGCTGCATCAGTTGAGTTTCCCATCATGCCCTAGACCTTTAGGAGTAGCCAGACATCTTAGTGAACATGAACAGAATCCTCAGTAAGTGGAAAAAGTGTAATTTTACAAAATTCTAGATACTGGTAATCCTTAACAAATTGTTCAGTACTCTATTTGCAAACAGTCCTTGATCCGTGCAGTTGAGGGTATTTCCATTTTGGAGTCAACCACACTCTTAGTTCAAAAGATGACGTGGGGAGCCTCAGACACGTGTTCAGATGTATTTTGAGAATCTCAGCCCTGGAGCCAAACCTGCACACTGTGTGTCCTGGAGCCTTCCCTTGAAAGTGGCAAGGGAGTTTAGGCAACAGGAGAGTGGGTCATTAGAACCTCTCATTCCTTGTAAGCTTTCCCTAGAGTTCCGGGCAACTCTCTTAT
The DNA here is from genome assembly GCA_004365215.1 of Cuniculus paca. Classification (NCBI taxonomy): domain Eukaryota; kingdom Metazoa; phylum Chordata; class Mammalia; order Rodentia; family Cuniculidae; genus Cuniculus; species Cuniculus paca. Next base: position 2,740 of record RJWT010048356.1, on the reverse strand, counting down.
CTGTCAAGGTGATTCACCAGCTAATCACACTCAATGCCCCCATCACTACAAACACTTTAGAATGCTCCCCTGACTACCCTGAAATGAAATTTCAAAATAATTAAACTGTCTACCCATATAATCTTGAAATAACTAACACAAATGTGTGCCTCCATTAAAGACACAGAAAGAAACCTATAATGAAATCATGCATAATCTACAGGTGAAACAGTGGACATGGCTACTCTGAAACACCTGATGAAGATGTTAGATGCCTACACCTGAAAAATTCAGATTTAAGTGAAATAGGACAAGATTAAACATATATTGTCAATGCTTTTCTTATAATTGATTTTTACAGATGTAAGTACGACTACCCGTAGTCATGTCACAATCACTGGGAATATGACCACTGTAGAACAATGTAGGTAGAATTGCAATGTGAGTAACACAAACCACAGTTACCTTATGAGCAATGTATGGTTTCCCCAAGTTCAAGTTAGAGCATTTATTTAATGGCAGGTGCCACTCTAAGTGCATCACATTGTTGATTTGTGTAATTCACACAGCATTTTGAGATAGGTATTGTTGCTATCCCCAGATTACAGTTCAGGAAATTTCATGGTTAAGGACTTTGCCCAAAGTCACACAAAGTTAATAAAATAAGATTCAAAGTCTGTGATCTCAGGCTGGCTGGTTCCAGATTTCTTGTTTTCTTCAAAGTCTTCATGACTAATTCCTTGTAAAACTCCTAAAAATGTCTACCACCCCTATGTATCTGAGCTGTTGCATTTCTGGAAAATAGACAATATATTTAAACTGTAAAATAAGCACTCCATGTTGTACAAAACACAAAGTGAAGATCCATTCTCAGTCTTAAAAATTGTGTTTCTTGTTTTGTTTTGTTTTGTTTTTGTTTTTACCTAGGAATAGATCTGGGAGAAACATTCACACCCACAGGATATGAGTCAAGTCTTCAATGTCAGGGACCATCTTTTACATTGTAGGACGTCTGACATCTCTGGCCCCTGTCCACTTAATGAAAACAGTAGTAGCCTTTCTAATGTGAGGACTGAAATTATCAGCACAGAATTCTGAAACTCCTCCTAGGGGTCCTCCACAAGTCATTTTTATCTAAACTCTGAGGATTGGCACCTCAAGGGACATTACGCTAAGCCCCAATTTAACCAGAGCAGTTTCTGCTTTTATCCATTTCATGAACTAGAGTTCCGAGCAAGAATTTTTTGGGAAAAACAAAAGCATTTTTTTCTACTTAAAAAATTTTTTTAAAACTATGGCTCCATATCACTAATCATCATCCATATCTTTTCACTGGGTGGAGTATAAACACTAGTCTGTTGTCCCTCCTGTCTGCTCATATCTTCTTCCTCTCTGGATTAGCACACTGCAAACACCCCAGTCATCTGTCGCAATACAGTTGTGTGACGGACTGCTGCTTCAGCCAGGGAGCTCAGCTCCCTCTGCTGCTGGCTGCTTCTCCTTTCTGAATGATGTCCCCTGGGCCTGTCTCCCCCAACCCCAGACCTTTTGGAATTCAGGGAGCTGGGTGCCATATCTGGTTCACTGAATGTCACTGCTCTTCTGTGATGGGGGAGCTGATCTGCCACCAGGTCTTCAGCTAGAGAGCAAATAGATTTTGCTGGAAGTAAAAAGAGTCCTATCGCTAATAGAGCTTTGGACTCAGAGAAGGAGATACAGGTTCCACAGCCTTAAGCAAACTCTTCCCTGTCTCTGGATTGCGGGCTCTTCATGTACCAAATGAGAGGACTGGATTTCAGGATTCCAGGAGCCTGCGCATCTCAGACCCTCTCTGATCCTCCTACTTGGCTGCAGTTACAAAGGTGCTGTGAATGGCTTCAGGGCAAAGTCAGTGGCACAGTCAGCGGAAAATGAAGAAGAAATACTTTTCTGAGGCAATGGCTTGCATTTTCTATGTACACATAAGCTGCTGGGGTTATTCTGACCTCTTTAAGTGTCAGCAGGAGATGGCAGCTCAAGGGTACCAGGGCCATAGCAGTGATGATAATGCTTTAAGGAAACATACTTTAGAATGAGCGTCTGCCTGGATTTTATTGTCTACTTAGCCACTGCATCTTCTGTATCCCTTTCCTCTTTAGAAAATAACTTGTCTGGGAGTCTGCCTGGAGGTTTTTAAAAAAGTGAATGAATGAGTCTCAGAGAGGAAGAGGAAGAAATTGGTGCAGGGAGGAATTTACAAGGCGATGATTGATATGTAAAACACTGCTTCTCAGAAAGAAAACAACAACAAAAAATGCCGTAATGCATTCTGGATAGATGCCCAACGTGATTGTCAGGAGATAAATTAGAGAACCTTATAGCAAAATAGGGTCTAAATTTTGCTGAATAATTGACATGTTGCATACTAAAAACAGCCCAGAGCTGACAACAGGAAGCTTTAATTGGTTCCAGCTTAGTCTCTTACCCACTGAGTGTCTTTGAGCAAATCTCATTATTACTTTGGGTCAGTTTCATAATCAATAAATATTATTGCCAATCTTACCTATTATCCCCTGCTGATGTTTTCTATTAGAATTTCTTTCCCAATTGGGCTATTAATAAGACTCTAATATATAACGGAGAAAGAGTAGCCTCTGTAGAGTCCCTGCTCTTTCCTGTTTGCTGCTACCGACAAAGAACCCTGGATTACTTCTCCATGAACCATAAGAATTTTTGAAAATTTTCAGATGGTATCCTGCCTAACTTTTCTTCCACTCTACAG
>RJWT010048355.1:0-11151 GCA_004365215.1 Cuniculus paca | reverse complement strand
GATGCTCCCCAATGTCCCACGCTGATGGTGGGATGGGCACAGATCCCTACCGGTTTGGTTGTGAGGTCCCAAGCTGCACAGCTAGGTGGAATTCACTGTGTGCACCTTCAACTCAAGCTGGACTCAAAGCTACTATGCTGCTCTGTGGTCATGTCTAGTTTTCTTCAAAACAGTCATCCATGCTATCACACATAATAAAATCCAATAAAACACAACAGAATAAAACCAATCAAAGCAAAAGAATAAAAGCATTATAAGGCTTCAAAACAAGATGATAGGACATTATGGTAGCCATTATTGATTTCCTATTTTCTTGTTTTTAAGTCCTATAATACTTTCATTCTTTTGTTTCATTGTTTTTATTCTATTTTTTTGTTTGATTTTATTAAGTATGATGGTATGCACAGCTATTTTGAAGAAAACCAGCTGAGTGTCTTAACAAAAATTCTTCCCAAAAATCAAACACCAGATTTAAGTACTTGGTTAATACTCAAGTTTTCCATTCACATTGGTACTTTGTGTTTTGAAGGAAGTGACTTTGTTAACCTCAGTTTTCTTATTTGTATAATTAAAACAGTACATGACCTTCTGACACAATGGCATCACAGTGTTTCTACTCACTGTGTTTTTTGATGTGAATTACTTCTCCCATTAAACACCACCAAATTTGGGGGGCCTGATGTTTTCCAATTCTTTATATGTTTTAGACATAAGTCCTTTGTCTGAGGGACAGCTGGCTAAAATTCTTTCCCATTCTGTGGGTTTTCTTTTCACTATGTTGGTGATTTCTTTTGAAGTACAAAAACTTTTTAATAAGATCCCAATTGTTGATGCTTGAAGTACTTCCCATGCAGTTTGAATTTTGTTTATTAACTTTTTGCCTACCTCTGTGTCTTCAAGATTTTTACCTACCTTCTCTTCCAGTAGATTCAGTGTTTCTGTTTTAATATTTAGATCTTTAATCCAGTTTGACTTTAGTTTAGCACATGATGATAGACATGCGTCTAGTTTCAGAAAAGACTCAATCCAAAAGTGAGCATCTGAGATGAACATGCACTCCTCAGATGAAGAAACACAAATAGCAAATAAATACATGAAAAAATGTTCAGCATCATTGGTCATTCAAGAAATGCAAATGAAAACAGCATTGAGATTCCATGTCACTCCAGAAAGAATGGCTGCCATCAAGAAATCGACCAATAACAAATGATAGGGCTATGGGGAAAAAGGAACACTTCTCCACTGTTGGTGGGAGTGTAGACTGGTGCAGCCACTGTGGAAATCAGTGTGGAGATTCCTCAGAAAACTAGGAGTAGAAGTCTCATTCAACCCAGCTATTCCCCTTCTGGGTATTTTCCCAGGAAAGTTGAAAGTGTCATACCACAGAGATATATGTGCACCCATGTTTATAGCAGCACAATTTATAATAGCCAAATCTTGGAAACAACCCAAATGCCCATCAACCACAGAATGAATAAAAAAGATGTGGTGTTTTTATACAATGGAGTATTACTCAGCTATAAAAAAGGACAATCTTGAGGCTTTTACAGGTAAATGGAGGCAACTTGAGACCATACTCTTAAGTGAAATGAACTTCACATTTATAAATATTGTATTGTCTCCCTAGTGTAAAAAAATAATAAAAATAAACTGAAAGAATAATAAAATCCAAAATGTACAATAGATATTGTAATAAGGAAAGGGAAAGAAAGTGCTCAAAAGAAAACAACAACTGGGAGAGGGAAAAGGAGGAAAGAAAGAAAGGAAAAGATTATGTCTGTGGATATACACATATAAATGTATGTATGTATATGTATACAAGATAGATAGCTATACTATAATCTCCGTTAGTTCATCAAAAAGACCAGTTTGTGCTGTCATTGTTTGATCTATCATTTTTTTTATGCCTAGGTCTTGTAACTTGAACAACTACTTCTAAGATAACAATCCACAATATATTAACTAGTGTTAATTTCCTCCTTCTTTTAAAATTCTGTGTTATTTCTATCCCTTTTTCTGTTCTGCTTTTTAAAATTAAAAACTAAAAACTAAAAACACCACCGAAAGCTGTCAGGCACAGGCTGCAGTCAGAAAGGAAGGACAGACTGGGACCCACACCTTGTTTTCAGTGGTGCAGGGAAAGTGCTTTGCACAGACTCCCTGAGAACGTATGGGTGAGGAGACGAGGGCTTTTTCGACGGGAATATGTTTGTGCTGATTGATGCCAGCAGGGATTAGAATGTGGGGACCACATGGCGATCAGAGATGTGTTCAGCTTTGTCTCAGCAGCGAGCAGCAGATCCAAGCTGGAAGCCTGTTGATGAGGAGCATGGGCTCCTCAGAACAAGAGGGTTTTAACAATTGCTCAGCAACATGCTATCCCGTGTGCCCCCTGAAAACACTGTGCTATCTTGACTTCGTCACATTTCATTGCAAATATCATTGGTGTTCTATTGGGAATATGTGATTGATTTTCAGCAGGGCTCATTTTCATTTTCTTAACTATAGACTACATTTTTTTCCTGTAATTTAATCTATAAAATCACTGAATAGCCTCCTCCTGGAGAACAGGAAACTGTTACAAGTTAATGTAACTCGTAGATATTCACAAGGCCAGAAAAGTATGAAAACCCTCTTCAACAACCACTCCATTCAGTCTTTTGAAAATCTTTTTTCAGTCCTTCTAGGACTGTATGAATTCGCACCAAACACTGAAGCTCTTGCATGTTAACAAGTCAGAATTCTTGTTTTTTACACCAAAAGCACCCAAGTTCCTATGAAATTACCATCCCTGCTCATGAGCCTTCTGTTGCTGTGACAAAAATACCTGAAATAATAAACTTGAAAACAGGAAAGGTTTATTTTCATGCACAGCTTTTGGACTTCTGTCTATGGTCCACCAGCTCCATTGCAGTGGGTCAAGCACCTGGGCCGACCCTCGGGGCCAGAGCAGGTGGTGAGGGGGCTGCTCATTCGTGGTGGCTGGGGGCAAGAGAGAGACACAGTAAAAGGCCACATCCCAAGGCTGAGGGGTGCTCCCCATTGACCTAAGTTCTGCTAGGCTGCCACGGGCTGGCAAGCACACCCCGACCACATCGACCTTTGAAGCCATTTATTCAAGCCAATCAGCATCTCACATAGGAAGAGATCCATCTCAGTGTGGAGGAGTTGCACACCTCATATTTCAGAGACTAGAGTCCAATTTCATGAGCCCCATCTACTTCTCACTCAAAGTTTTCTGTCTGTAGTATCAAAAGCCTCTAACGTACCTCTAGTTGCAATCTATTAGACAGGGTCAGTCGACAACAGGCTCTAAAATATTTCTGGTCCTTCGTTTTTGTTTTTAATAGAGCTGGTTTATTTCCTCTGACGACTTAACCAGAGCTCTTTCCAGATGTTCTTTTCCACTGCACTGACTTTCTCCTATTCAGCCTGTGCTTTGTCCCCACTGCGATGCTCAGATGACTGTGTGTCTGTCATTCACTGAGACGGCCAAGCTCCTACGTCAGTTTGCCTTTTCATTTCTCCTATAAAAATTGCTCAGTCACTTACAATTTTATTTCCCCTATAGGTAGCCATAGATAACAAATAATGCTATTACCCCAAAATTCCCACGCTGGAACAAATCATGCAATGGTTGTATGAGTGTCTTAGTTCTATCGACTCATTCCTCCTTCCTGATTTGACACCTTAGCTCCCAGCTCTAGACTCACCCAGTTCTTCCCAGTCCTTGAAGCATCTAGCATATAGTGGAGGCAGATTACATGTTACTTACACTTGCACACAGTGAGCCATCAAACCCCTCCTGCTTGCTATACATACATTTTGAGATGGATCTGGGGATAAAGCCATGAATCTTTTCCACCTCCACTCTTCCTTCTGTTCACTACCAGAAGCCCACTGAAGGGCGACCCCTGAAAGGTCACCATCCCACTCCCAGCTGATCATGATCTCCAGTGACACATGGATCTTCTCTAGAGCAGTCTTCTAATTGCCAGTGCTGAAGGAACAGTTTTCTCCCCAAATCTGACAGAAAACCAATGCATCTGTAAAGTACAGAAACAAATGAATTTTTAGAGAAACAGCATATTGTGAAAGTGCCACCAATGCCAAATCGCTATCGTGTTTCAGAAGGTTTGGTTTTTGTGGCTCATGGAGTGGGAGCTGAGGAGGACTATCCTTTGCAACTCCAGAAAATGGTCTCCAGCACTCTCCAAAAAGCCGGACCTTCACAGGGACAAGTGCCCTGCGATTTCCAGCCAATCTCTACATCAAGGGGAGAAATCTCCTCTTTTCTAGCCTGATACACTCCTGCCCTAGATGTTGCCTCATCTGTGCATAAAGTCAGATGTGTCATGACAAAAATTCCTTTACAACAATGTCTTTCCATACATGTAGGCCTAGCATACAAGACTCAGGTGAAAATAGTCACCATCTTGCAGCTCAGGAGTTTTCTGTCCCTCGCCTTGCCTTCCTCTGACATTCTGGTCCAAAGAATGAGGCCTCTCTAATTGGTGAACTCCTGATAATAGAGAACTCATGAGTCAGTTACCATCTATTTATCAGAATTGTGTGTTCCTCTGTGACTCAGTCTTCTTGTGATTTTAATTTGGAATATGGCAGTTCAAGCTCTATGTCACCAATTATGTGAAAAGGACAGGTCCTGGGTTATTTTTTTTCACTCTATTCTATATAGAAAAAAAAAATTAAGCCAGTGTTTACTAAGAGTCAGGCTCTTTGCTGTGTATTCTCCCTAGATCAGTTTCTTAAATCTGCATAGCAACTCTGTAAGATGTCCACAGGCATTCTTTCTGTTTTTCAGATGCAGCTCTGATAACTAGAGAGTTCCAGGAATTCAGTTAGACACACACAACCAGTGACTGGCACAGCTGAGATAATTGGTGTGGCCTAGAAAATGAGAGAAAGTAATGAAGAAAAAAGGCATAAAAATAATGATTAAAAGTTGATGCAGAAAGATTTTTTTTTAACTAGGTGAGAACATAGAAGACTCGTACAAAACAAACTCCTCTATATCGAACACTAGTTTGGAGGAAAAAAGAAAACAAAAAGATGCTTATTTTGAACAATAATTCAATATTTCATTATCTAACCAGTCCTTCTTGCTCCCTGACAGTGACTGGATATTTAAAAGGGGCCTATATATCACAAAGATGTTTGTGACCGCTTGCATCACTTCCTGGAATATACCTTTGTTTACCTGCCCTGTGTTTTTAATCCCTCCCACACTTTATTTAAAATTGTGTATATCAACCAAGAGTTCGATTAGAAAGCAGCTGAGAAGGTCACACCTGCAAAGATAGTGGTTCATTATTGATGTCAATATTTCAGCTATTTCTATGTCTATAACATAGACTTCTGCCATTTCTGACTGCAAGATCTTTCTGTCCTTTGCGGTGCATTAAACTAAACTACTAAGAGAACCAAATCACAGTGATGATGTCAGAGAGATGAATTCTTTCGAACAAAATTATTTCAGAAAGTTAGTGTTCATAATCCTTAAAAGTAACTAGGCTAGAGTGAATAATAAAAAATATATAATGGGAATTTAAAAATCATTTTTATATACCATATAAATATTTTTAAGAATAATCTACAAACTACTCATGCAGAAGGATTAGAATGTTTTTGTCAATTAACACCCCTATTAATGTATAGAATATACTATTAATGTATAGAATAAATGCTTGTTGGTGGTGGTTTAGCACAAAAAACTTAGAGACTTTCTTAGAAGCAGTTCCACGGAGCAACTTTAATCCTTCGTCTTTTAGACATTAATTATGCTTATCTGTTACCAACTGGACATGGAATATCTTCATGAGGCTTTTTTTGTTTACTTGTTTGAGGGTTTTTGTTTTGTTTTGTTTTGCTTTGCTTTATTGCTTTATGGAACAGCAGGCCCAAACACTTGAAAAGAAGCAATTGAAATCATCATGGAGGAGATGGTATCTCGTGGCAGGAATTGTCGATGCTGCTCAAAGGTGATGTGGTGTCTCAGGGTGAAACCTTGCCACGGGTCACAATGTGCAGAATGGAGAGAGCAGAGTCCCCTCATATGAGGCCGGCACTCCAGGGTGAGGTTCTGAGGATCAAGGTGTAAAAGATATTAGAAATCTACAGTTTAGAATGTTGACTATAAGGGAAGGATTTAAAACTAGTTAGCAGCAGAGGGTAAAGAATTTACTGTGATCAATAAGGTAGCAATCAATTAAGACTCCTTAGAATAGATGTACTCTGATTATTTTTGAAACAGGATTAACATTACTGTGAGGAAAATGCTAAAAAAGACAAAATATGCAATCACGACACCAAATTAAGTATGAAATAACTCCTTAGAAAAGCATGCTGTATTTATAAATGTACCTTAACACTGACTTTGAAATGAAATGTTTGAAAGGAAGAATAGCAGATAACTTACCAAGTTGTGGCTCTCTTAATATTGCTAATGTAGCTGGGGATTTAGCTCAATGGAATAAGCACCTGCCTGGCAAGCGTGAGGTCGCAAGTTCAGTCCCTGGTGCCGAAAAAAAAAGAAAAATACATATATTGCTAATGTAGAAACAAAGGAAACCATGAGTATTTTAGAGAATAGTTTTGTTTTTACACGCTGGATCAACAAATATAGTGATATATATAATGAGAACTTATATATATATATATATATATATATATATATATATATATATAAAATGAGAACTTCCAATTATGAGAACGTCTTTGAAAAGTAAAGTATTACATAATTGCGAAGCACTATATTATTACTCTTTGGAGTTCAAGTATTTCAAGATTCATGTGCACGCGTACAGAGTCAATGTCTTGAGCAATTTACATTTTGTTTCTTTTTGGGGGGAGGGATGGTATTTTAAAGAATACAATCTAATCCATATCTGAGTACACATTCCTCAGTAGTAAAATGGCTAAAAAACAAGTTATCAACAAAAACATAGAAAAGAGTGAAAATGTAATAAAAAAGCAATGAATTAAAGATGTATATTAGAAAAATTAGATTTATATTAGAAGAAATATTTAATACCTAGTATTATATCAAAGACATACTGATTATTATAGATTATAGGATATATAATTGCTTAGAAAACTTTGAGTTTTAATTTTTAATAATCCATAATCATATATACTATATCTTTATTTGTGAATTATGTATAGATCCCAAATAGGTCCACAAAAGAATATGCATTGTATAGTACTAAGGAGAGCTGAGTAAACGGGTGCAGTCCTATAATTCCAGTACTCAAGATGCTGAGAATCGCTGCAAGTTCCAGGCCAGCCTGGGCTACATAGTGAGTTCAAGGCCAGCCCATACTGCATAGTGAGACCTGTATCACAAACCACCCCCCAGAAAAAAGCATGACAAGGGTACTAGAAAACACCATATTGTGCAATTATTGATTACAATTTATAGACCCACCCAGTGGTGATATTGTTTTTGGAAGATGAAGTGAATCACTTTACTAAGGGTGGTTGCCCAATGATTGGTGCACCCAAAACATTAGAGGTGTGATGACTGCAAGGAATGCAGTGAAACCGAAGGAGGCCCACAGTGGGGAAGTCCTGTCTAGCGTTGTTTATTGTAACAGGTGCTAGATACAATGCTGTTTCACTTTGGTAAAGCAAACTCAAGGAGAGATACGAGAATTCTGCTTTCCTTGAGAGACCACGCAGAAAGGAAGCAAGTATTTAAATATCTCAGACTGTTAGACAGCACAATGCTGCTTACAGAGAAATGAGATTTGGCATACATCATAGTTATCCTGCTGAAGCTGCTGGACTCTCTTCGTGAGCATGGGCTTCCACAGAAAGTGCCACAGGACCGTGGCGTAGACAGCAGATGCTTACTGTTCATCATTCTGAAGGCTGGGAAAGCCAAGACCAAGGCAGATCTGGTTCCTGGGGAGGTCTCCCTTCCTGGCTCCTAAATAGCCACTTTCTCATCATGTCCTTTCATGTCCTTCCCTGTGTGGTTATGAAAGCAAGCCCTCTGGTGTCCCTTCTTACAAGGATGTCCAACCCTTTGGGTCAGAACATCCCTCTCAGGAGCTCACCCAACCCTAGTTATCTCCCAAAGGCGCCATCTATGACACCATTACAACAGGAGCGAGGGCTTCCCTTACGGATGGGGGGGGATCAGTCAATAGCATGAGCTAAAGAAGAGAAAGATGATGAAGTCAACTTGGGGGAATTGCCATAAAATGGACAGACCCTAATAAAAATAGCTAGATCAAGAAATAAAATATCAAAACTCAAGCAACTGCAGTGTGTCCCTTCCAAGCACAACTGGACTGCATACCTAAAGCTAACTATTGTCCTACTGCTTAACACTATTAATTAGCTTCAATTGTTTTGGAAATTTTTCTGATAGAATTTTATCATACATACCATTTGGAGTCTGGCTTTTCTTCACCGACAAAAATAGCATTAGATTCATCCACATTGGTGGTGTAGCAATACTTAATTTCTTTTCATAGCTGTATAGTAGTCTATTGAGTGGAAACAGTATAATTTATTTACTCATTTTATTTTTGGTGGTCATTTATTTATTAATTTTGAACATTGCACATAACACAATGCAAGCCATTTTTGTATATGTGTTCTGCGATACAGACATAACACAGTTCTGATAGGTGTGCGCCTAGAAGTGGAATCACCGATTTATATATGAGCATTCAGATTTGCAGTTGCCATGGCACAAAGAGGGATCCAATTATATTCTATCTTTACTGATCTATGGTAGTGTTAGTAGGCTTTATTTTAGCCATTCCAGTTCATGTACAGTTTTAGCTCATGGTGATTTTATCTTGTATTTCCCTGAAGGCAGATGAAGATAAACAATTTTTAATACTTGTTGCCTACTTTCATATTTGGTTGACAATTTTTTCCCCTTCTTGGATTTATATATATATATATACTGCATACACTCAAATGATCAGCTATATATATTGAAAACTTGCTATTACATACTGTGGCTAGATTTTTACTCTCATGAAAGTATCTTTTAATGAACAGAATACTTTTACTTTAATATGCCTTAATTACCAATATTTTCCTTTATGCTTAGGAAAAATTATTTCATGCTTAAGAAATACTCACCTACATCAAAGGAAAAAAATCCCCATCTTTTTTCTGGGCAATGTTAGAGTTTCCTTTATCCATGCACTTCCTCTTCTGTTATTTATTGTTAGATGTGTTAATTCTCTACAAAGTGTTGTTACTATCTTTGTGCATGTATATTTCAGATTTAAGTGTCTGTTATTTTATGCTTTACTTATTCCTTTTAAAAAATTCCATGCTTCCACACTGGAAAATTGTTTTCCTAAATGCCTTCTTTTATTTTGTATATGCATTGAGAACTGGGAGAAGGGGGAGGGGTACTATATGCCACTGAAACTTTTTGTTCAAGTTTTTTAAATTGGAAACTAAATCACCTCAGTTAATTTCCATTTTCTCTGGAATACTGACCTTCAAAATTTTTTGGCCTCTCACATTTTAGCTACTGATTATCTGGGACCCAGCCAAGATCCCCAACTGCCTGTATGAGGAGTACAGTGAAAGGATGAAGACACAGAGACAAATTTAGCAATGCATGATGGGGAAGCTGAGAGGTCAATGCCTCAGGGGGCCAGAGACAAAGCCACTCCAAACCACCACTATCTACTGGGCATGTACAACAATGTAGGAGGGGTAGCAGAAGATTCAGAGGTAGTAGAGTGGAGGTGGTTTTATGCTAAGTAGGGTGATACCCTACTCCCAAGTCTTCATTTACCCCTTAGGGAAGTATGAAAAATTAGCCATTATGTATTTGTGGTCCCTAACAACTGATGTTTTTAAATTGATTTTTAAATTTTTTGCTCCAATTTTATACTTCGTGGTAGAATTGATTTACAAACCAATATGACAAAGTAAATTTTTTTCCTATATACTTGTAAAGTCTTCTTGGTGGAGAAAAGTAGGTGGACAGCAGTGTGTGTTTTCTTATGCCTGAAAAACTGCAAGTAAGGAAGCCATGTGCATTTTAGATTATTTTGAAATTATTTGCCAATATCAGCTGGATCCTGTAATCCTGTTTGTGTTTAGGTCTTGCGGTTTTCCTGCAATCTATGCTAATTTTCTCCTGCTCTCCTGTTAGATCAGTTAGGCTGATAAGCGTGGACTTGGGGCTCTGGCAGCCGAGCCCCTCGCCCCTCGCAGGAGCAGGCCCTCTGGCCGCAGCTCCCGCCCTGGGGTTGGGCTGCCGGCCCGCGACGTCATCTAACTTCACAGGCCCCACCTCCCTCTGCAAAGCAGGCGGACTGCTTCGACCGTGGATTCTCAGGCCACGTCCATAATTCCACAAGTCTTCCCGCTGGGAATCACGAAGAAGGAGCTCTTTTCCCCATCTTCTGATCTATATGGCTTACCTTGACTTTCTAAATTTAATAAAACCTTTTCTTAATAGCCAAGATTCTTATTTCCTAGCCACTATTGTTATTTTGCGTTTTCACTGCAGAATCTGTCCTGAAATTTTCTTTTATATGAAATAATGGTAAATTTAAAAAAGTTAAAAGCCTCTGTTGCTAATTTTATTTTGTTTAATAACAAAACAGAAATAGGATATTACACTAATGTTACCATGTTTCTCGCGACAATTGCTGTCTTTTATCACGTCCCCATGAAGTATCGCGCGCAAGGCGACTTAACTTCCTCGAAGCGGGGTAAGGCACAGCCGATCCCCAGATCAGTCAGCTCCTCCATTAATCAGAGTGCTCTGTGTCCAGTGTTAGTGGGAGCTGTGGCTCTTAACCAGCATTCTTCCTGAGGGTTTTTAAACAGATGTGCCCAGAGGGCTAACTCCTCAGATACAGCAACGGGAACAAGTAGACAGTTAAAAAGCTCGGCAAATGACTGAGACAAAATCTTATTTGCAAGGCATTGCTTTGCCCTAGGAAGAAGAAGAAATTAGTCTTGAGTCGACGAAGTTAAAAAACAAAGAAGCCCTTAAAAGTATATAAAATAACGTTCATTCAAATCAAATTTCCTGGCTGAGTGTGAGTCAGGGAGGGTTCATTAGGAAAATTAAAACCGATTCATCCCCGCCAGAACAGGCTGGATTTGGAGAGCTGGTTGGAACACATACAAGAG